>JBAMBQ010003198.1:0-116717 GCA_037044495.1 Stegana nigrithorax | reverse complement strand
TTCTCTGCCAAGTAGTTGCTTATGGCTTCATCAAAATTGTCTCCACCCATTGCGTTACGTATCATGCGTATGACAGAGGATCCTTTTCTATAGGCAACACTACTATACTTGTTGGCAATATCGGTTGGTGAGTTTACGCTATCCTCCTCGCTTGTTAAGGGTTGGATGTCATAACTTGCATCATAATCAAAAATATTATGCATTTGATCAACAATAAACTGCTGATCTAGCTGATATTCAGGATAGAGCTCATGAGCCATGAAATATTCAAAGTAACGTGCGAATCCTTCGTTCAACCAGAAATTATTCCACCAAGCCAAAGTTACGCTGTTGCCGAACCACATATGCGCTAACTCATGAGCAACAGTTCTAACAGTTGACTCCTTATCGGACCAACCGTCTGTATAATGCGGAATCTTGACGACCACTTCGTCGCTGAAGATAACTAGACCCCAGTTCTCCATTCCCTTGATAGCATATTTGGGTGTGGATGCAAACTGCATAATCGGATTACCCAGCTCAGTGTAAGGCAATTTGAACAGCTTATCGAATCCCTCCAAAGTTTTGAGTCCAGCTTCATAGCAATACTCTGTGTAATTGTAGTATTCTTCACGAGAGAATACGGCAAAGTGCTCATTACCACGTGATTTGTATTCGGATACAACAAAGGCAACGAGATAGGTGGACATGACTGGCGTTACTTCAAAGTGGTCCAAGTAACGATTGCCACCATCGTATTCGGTGTTGATAAGTCTGGTGTTCGATATAGCTGTATAAGTCATTGGGCGGCTTATGTGCATCTGGAACTTTGCCTTGAATGCCGGTTCGTCGAAACACGGAAACACTGCACGTGCACCGACGCACTGCAGTTGTGTAAGACCGAGCCATTTTAAATCGCCTTTGGAATCTGTATAGTTGGTCCGAAAGAAACGAACTAAGCCGTCAAGTATCTTTCCGGTGTAAGAAAATCGTAGCTGATACTCAACATTCGCAAGAAGAACATTCGCTAGGGAAATTCTTAACTTATCCGTTTTGTTGTCATACCTTAGTTCATTATTTTGAAACTCTTCTAGAAAACCGCTGCTATTATCGTATAGACACACTTTATTTATTTGTAACTGACGATGGTGTAATGTTATTTCCTGCACATTCTCCTCAATTGCTTTTAGATGAATGGTGACATCACCAACAAATGTGAATCGCTTATCACCATCTTGAGCAAGCATAAAGGGTTTTATTGTTATATTGTATGATACCGGCACAACATTCTTCTCCAAACGGTAGTTCACCGCGCTGGTCAAGCCGATGAGCACAACAAGCTGCGCAATCACTCGCGATCCGCTGTTCACCATCTTGGCGAATTCGACACATGGAGGGCAAGGTGGACATGCATGCAGTTTTATTGTGCGCGTGTGTGCCCAAATTGCGCCTAGCTGACAGAAAAATTATCTTGGCTATTTTAATACAAATCGCAAGAAATTTATTTCGCGCACATTTGGTAACGTCGGAATTTTAAACAAACTTTTATAAATTGTTGCAATTGCCTACTTTGTTTTTATTTTTTTTGTATATAAATAAGTGCAAATTTAGTGAAAATGTTAAAGAGATTGAAATGTTTTTAAGCATTTTGTCTGGTAAAAAATGTGCATGCTGCTTTCCGTTAGCCAGAAACAAGCAGCAACAACCTTCCTTGACAAGTAGCATCATTGCAAGCTCATTAGCAGCAATAATTAGCCAGCAGCAGACGTCCAACAGCGAGGGACAAGGCACTTTGGTGCAAGTGTTGGTCCGCACACATTTCCTCCGACTCTGACCCGACTCTGTGGCTGCTGGCATTATTTTGGCAGCCTCCTGTGCACTTTTGCCATTTTCAAAAAAAAATGAAAAAACCAACAAAGAAATTTAAAAGCATTCTGCAGCACATCTCCGTGTGTGTGTGTGAGCGCACTTCCTATGTGCCGCACTCGCCGCCATTGCAGCTCGGCTCCGGCGTACCGTGGCAGCCGCAAATTCTTTTATGGTTACTTTATGGCTTTGCATTAAATACTTAAACATGTGTTTATTGTCTGTCGTGCGAAATTATATTTGCCTTGTCAGCAAAGACAACAGCGACAAACCAAACAACAAAAACAACAACACCAGCATCAGCTACAACAAACTGCATGCAGCAAAAGAAGCTGCAACATTTCATGGCACAGACGGGCCACACTCTGCTGCCGCAGTGTCGTGTCTACGCGGTGTACAATTTCGTACTCCTGGTCTATCTGTCTGTCTGTCTGTTTATCTGTCTGTTTGTTTGTGGCACACAGCACATCGCGAATGTGGCTGCATGCGAAGTTGCAATGTGACAAAGTGCCGCTGATGCTCATTTATTTGCATTTGCCTGCCTGCCTGCCTGCCTTGTGAAGTATGTGCGTGCATGTGTGTGTGTGTGTGTTCTTTTTTCTTTCTTTCTTATATGGCCATAAAACACGCCGCAAAAAGTGCTTTCTAGCTGCAGCCTCATTTATTAGACTTTTGTTATATGCACGTACACAACATACGTTGCACACTGTGTGGCATGTTGTTGTTGCATTGTTTTATTGTAACACCAATTTTTGTCATTAACAAATGGCAAATTAAATTGTGCCTACATGCAAAACTAAAACTGAATCAGACTGGCAATGGTACCAAGTTTAGCTGCTTAGTCAACAGATTGCTTTCATATAAATAGATGCCAGATAAAATTAAAATGCTTTTTTTAAGTTAAATGAAAATTAGCATTTGATATTTATTAATTTCTTTGGTGAAATTCACATTTTTAATTACATAATAAAAAAGAAAACTCTATCATTCAGTTTTAATCAAATCAAAATCAGATTACTAATAAGCCACAGTTGCCTTGGCAGCCTCTACTGCACCTGGGCCCGAGGGTAATCAAAGCACATGTAAACCGCATTAAGGTCACCCTAATCTTGGCCAGCCACCCTAGCGAACCACCGAAATACCTTACAACTTTTTGTTTATCATCAATTCAATGCGCTGCGACTTAAGCTTAATCGGCTTAATAAGTTCAATAACTTGCACAACTTTAATGCCGTGCAGACAAAGGCAAAGGCAAGAGAAAAAATGAAAGCACCAAATCGGGTATAAGGAAAATGCAAACCTTTTAAATGGCAACTGCAAATCCTTTGCTAATTGTGTGCAGGTACGATTGCCGGCAATCAGCTTACTTGCATTCGGGATAAACTTTTCCAAGTGCGTCTCTTTGTTCGCACGATTGTCTATCTGTCCTGTCTCGATATCCCTTCATCTGTCTGTCTGCCTGCTTGTGTACTTATGTCCGTGTGTGTCTGGCTGTGTGCGTGTGCGTGTGTGTGTGTGTGTGTGGTATATCAATATCACTCGCATACTCCACGGATTTAGTCAACCGCCTTCCCGTCACCCACAGGCGCACAAAGCGATGTGCAACGTTGCAAATGCTGACCACCTGCGTGGGCTCCCCGCATAGACAAAAGCGCAGGAGTGCGTATGGAAAAGTTTGCGACTCCACCAAACCACCCTCTCGCCTTGGTTGTCATGGACGCACACCGCAGCTCGCCTTCGCCCGCTTTAACTTTGTGCTTCATTGCACTTGAATGCAGCCAAAGCCAAAGCGAATTTCGTTTATTGCCAACCGAGAGTCAATTTGACTCAATTAATTTCGCATACTCGCTTTATGAGGATTGCTTTAATTTTCTTGGCATTAACTTAATGTTGCATATGTTCCAATAGTTTTTCTTTGTTGCAGTCTCATGTATGCAGTTGAAGAAAATATCAGCGCTAGCATCACATTTTTATAATAGAAAATTGTTGTTTGCGATTGTCTTTGTTTTTCAAACGATGCGGTTTTGGTTTTTTGTATTTTATTGTTTGTTTGGTTTTTTTTATATATGTATATGTGTATTTATATGTTATGATGTTTTTGTCTTCTAAGCGACCCTCATCAAAATTTGACAAGTCAAACTTTGCGCTTAAAAATAAATCAAAACTTTTCCACAAATTTCCCCTGATAAATGCTGATAATTTGTATGTGTTTTTGCATATGTCAACTTTGTCAAGTCGAAAATGAAGTTTCCAGTTTGCCTTTGTTGGATTCTTCCTTCTTCTCTTCATTTCTTCTTTTTTTTTTTTTTTTGTGGATTTTGACATTTTTAATACTTTAAGTTAACATAATATTACTTAACTTGGCTATCGATGTCTGGAAGAAGTTCTAAATAATGTAACAAAAAATCAGAGCAGATTTAAACTTGAAAACGGATGCCAGATAATCATCGTCATTTTATTTATCCTGCATTTGTTTGCTACATCACATTTGTTTTGATTAACCGTCCATCAAAAGTCAAGCAAAGCAAATGTGGGACTAAAGAATGCTTTGAGGCAAAGCATACTAAAAAGAAAAACTGCTTCGAACTGACTTTATGATTAAGGTGACCAGCAATAAAATATTTATTTTGATCATTTCAGATTTATGAGAAAGATTTGGTTGGAAAACTTATTTTTTGTGCTTTAAAAGTGGCACAGTATGGTGTCAAAGGGTCGGTCCGAACACTCCACAGCATCATTACACAAGATATCACGAAAGCAAAATCACGTCTTGAATTTTGGCTAAGAAAGCTACTTTAAAATACTTTCAATACTGAGGAGGTGCGTGTAATTTTTCCTTACGACGGCTTGGCTTTGAAAGCCTGCCTGCAATTTTAAATTTAAGCTGGCATACAACTCAATGCGAACGGTGGGATAAAATCAACAATAAAAAGATTTAATATACCCCAGAGAGATTAACTTCGACGCGTAGCAGGTTTAATGCTCGGCCAAGATAAGCGCACTTGCAGCGAACTTGGCTCCGAGAGTCAAGACTCTGCGACTACACTTGCATTGAAATGCGTGGAATGTTTGTTGTTTTTGTTGATTCTCTTTCAGCCAATCTCCAGACGACTAAATAACTTTATTGACTTAATTTGAAACCGACACGAGACGCAAAACGCCTACGCAATTTTTGCAAGCAGCCAACGGTAAACGCCCAAACACAAAAAAGTCAAGAAGCGATAAAGCAATTGAACTCTCTCGAGTAAAATAAGTGAATGACAACAACAGCAACAACAGCAACAACAACAATAAACTGTGCCCAAACCCACAGCTTTGAATACATTAAGAAGCAGTCGCAGCCAAATGGCCAAAAAAAATAAAAAAAGCAAGAAAAAAAGAGGAGTATACAAGAATGCGACATTGAATTCCCGTGGACACATGCAGCCAAGAACTTGTTACAGTCGACAAATGAAACGCAAGCAAGGAATGTGGGAAGCAAAGCATGCCGTGGCAAACTGCAAAAGCAAATCTATTAAACAATATTAGCATGAAAAACACATTTTTCTTTATGCAAAAACGATTTCATACACAAAAAAAAAAAAAAAATACAAAAAATCAAATATATAAATAAGAAAGGAAATAGGTAAGGCAAAGCAGTGTGGGGCCAAGAACGGCACCGCAAGAGAGGTGAGTGGGGAAGCGGCTTAAACTACTAAGGAAGTTTTTAACTCGACATTGAAGGTGACGGAATTGCTGTATTGAGAATCGAAGCAAGCGTCTGACAGAAAAACATGCCAAGCAATCGTCGCCAGTTTATTTATGACTCACAGGGTGGTTCCGTGTTTGGCTGGAAATGTGGCTGCGCATATTTTTCAACAATCCGACAAAGCAAGTGCACAACACATTTCATGCGTCAAGACTCAAGTGCACTGTTGCCTTTTGTTATATTTCCCCGTTGACGTTTTCTTTTTCCCGTTATGCAGAACAGCTGCTGGGTACCAGATTCAAATCGTCACAAATCGTTCGCACAAAACTTTTACTTTCAGAATGATTGCTACTTCTATTGTTGCCACTGTTATTGTTGTTGTTGTTGCTGTCGCTGGTTTTCCCAGTTTGCTACTCAACGTTCACGAGGCGCTTTCCCTTTTGTATTTGTTTCATATTTTCCTTTTTGCATTTCTTCACAGTTGCACGGAAAACGGAAATTTGGTAATGTGACTTTTTTTTACTTTGAATTTCGCATCATTCTGCTGATATAATATTTTTATACGCATTACCGGCAATAAAAATAAATACCGGCAAAAGGCAATCGATATGTTTCAGGAATTTGATTTTTGTATATATTTTTTTCATTTTGCAAAGAATTTTTTAACAATCCGGAAACGTTGAATTGCTGATGGAATAGTTGAAGGATATGCCATTTGCCAAGGATTATGACAATGTAGCTGCATTGGACAGTTGCTTAGAGAATATCTGAAGAAGTATAAACGGCAGAAATATCTGCATTATGTCGAACGAGAAGTTTTTCACTTCGGTGGAATTTCACTGTCTCAGCATGTGGAATACTAATTAAACGATAAAGTTTAATATCGAATAAAAATAGAAGAAATGTCTTAGGGCTTCAGAAAATGGAAAACATTTAATAATTTCTTTTGCAAATGGTATAAAAATTGACATTATAAGAATTAACCTTTTATTAGATAATTCGGTAGTCTAACATTACATTACGGACTTTCTTGTATAGCAACTTCGGATGCCATATTCAAAATTGATTAAAAATTTTGTAAAATAAAGAGCTTCAAATATTTTTATAAAATTGAACTCGCTTGAAAATATTATCTTGTGCGCAGCTTAAGATATAAAAATTCCGCAGCATTTTGCTTCCTTCACTTTGACAATTATTTTATTGCTTTATCGCAATGTGCAGCTTTGACACAGTAACACATTTACATACTCCCCTAAGTGTAGCGAAAAGACAAAGTTCGCAGCGCCGTGACGGTTCGAGAAGCCAATCGCTCGCTTAGCCCGAATTTCCCGCATATTTCAGGCATTTATTGCGCATGGAAGTGAGCTGCGCAAAGTTGCTTGCAATATTTTAGTATTATGCAAAAATGCACATTTTTTTCCAGGGCAGCTTATCAAAGTTTCCACTTGCAAAAGCCAAAGTTTTGCGTAGAAAATCTTTTTGACTTGGATTTGACTTTGGCTGCGTGCAAAGCTTGAAGCGATACTCAATGCAACGATTTTTGCTTTTATTTTATTTACTTTGAATTATGTCCTTTGCCCGCATAAAATTTATTTAATAATAGTCTATTGCCATGACAATAAATATGCTAAAATATTTGCATTCATGCGCAAGATAAGCGCCAGTTTGTCTCTTTTTTTTTAATAGTAAAGCAAATGATAAAAGAAAAATATGATAAAAAAAAAAAAAACAAAAAAGAAATAAATGTAAAGACATGCCATGACAGCAGCTGCATGCTTGCATTCACAAAAAAAACTCCTTTTTTACTCAAAGCACATAGAGAACTCACAGCTCAGGAGCTGAGAGTCAAAGCTATGCGAACTTAATTAATAACAGCAGGTGCCACTGTACTTCTGTCTGTCTGTCTGTCGATTTGTCTGTCGGTCGACTGGTATGTGGGCCTGCATATTTTCGCTCTGATTGTGTTTATTAACTTGGCTTTGTGCTGAGTTTGTCATGGTTACCTTTTTTGTGTTGCTGGCTTTGTTCAGAAAAACAAAAAAAATAACTTGACTTTGCTTATCTACGAAATCCTTTTTCAATTTGTCACCATTTGCACCTGACACTGAACTCTTTTTTATCTCTACGATTGCTTAAATTGTTTTTCCCACTTATTTTTTTATTTCGTTTTCGGATTGAAAAATGCAAACGCAAACACAAACACAAACAGAAATCAATCAAAGTCATTTTGTTTTGAGGTTTACAAGTGTCTCAGAATTGATTACGCATACGTCATGTTCAACTTTGAAAATAATAAAAAAAAAAGCCCATAAAATGAAAAGTCATTTGTCAGAACAATACAACTAAACAAAAAAACAAAATGAAAAAAAAAGAAGAAATCAGTAAGTAAGAAAGCAGGTGAGCTAAAAGTTTTGTATATAGACATTTTTCAGTTAAATTGAACTTTTGGTTAAAATACTTGATTAAAATGCAATCGGAAAACCCTTACTCCTGCTATAACAAGCGTACAAATGAAAGGATATAGGAAAACCTAGTTTCTGCTCTATAAATCATTAATCCTTTCTGCACTTTAACTTGAAACCATCTATATACAAGCTTACTTTTCTTTCAGTTTTTATAGCTTGGCATAGGAACTCGGAACACGGTTTTCGGAAGCATTGCAGTTGTATAACAGTTCAGCATTGGACTCTGTTAAACTATGTTTTAATCAATGTGGCTATAAAACCAACTATTTTGTGAATGAAAAGAAAACTGACTGTTACGAATGAAAACCACGTATGCTGCTGAAACAGGCTTTATAAATGCCGCCGTTTTACCCTAACTTAAACAGCAAGAAGCCCTTCTCTCCGTAAATATAATTTTCTCTTTTCTTTTTCGGCATAAATGCAAAAAACATGAACATGATATTCGGAACAGCGCTTGCATGCATGTTAATTACAATAAGAGAAGCAGCAGGCACCAAAAGAACAACACTGGATGCCCACACAGCGCGCCTGAAAGTATGCAACGCTGCTCTGTGGCAAAGCTGCAAGGTAACTGGGTTACGCTGACTTAGCGCGCTGGCCACACAAACACCACTGGCAGCTTTGTGCGACGTGCTGCGGAACTACGAATGTATGTCGGACATGCCACTTGGCACATGGGTGCCTACACGTGGGCGTTGGCGCTTGTGTGCCGAAATTTGCTGCTATGTGTGCCAGGCAAGCCACCGCAGGCGCAGAGCAAGCAAACTGCGGTTGAGCAGCGGAGGACGGAGAGTGGGCATGCGGAGTGCAAAGGTTATGAAATCAGTGTGGCTACATTGCATTCATTTGTGGCACATGTTGCAAAACACAAATTTCATGTTGCTTCATTTGTGCTGCGGCTCTCAATGCAAACGTAGAACTTTAATTTAACGCGGCTACTTTGCGCAGCCTTCACAAGGCAGCAAGAATTAAACCTAAAATGAGGTCGACGGCAGCTGAGTGCTTTAATGCACCCGCGCTGAGCTGTGCTGAGTGTACTTGTGCCAAAAAAAAAAAAAAGGCATAATTTCAAAAAACTGAAACATAAAAGAAATCGTGTTGTGTTCCATTTACACAATACGCAAACAGTCGACGTCACTCTTAGCTCTTTGATTTGCCGCGTTGCATACAACGCAAACCCACAATCGTGCCTAATGCACGTCGACTAATTAGCAAATGAAGTCTTTGTGGCCTGGCATAATTTGCAGCGGCCTCCCAACAATAAACACCACAACACACTCGGCCATGGTCGGCTGCAAGCTGCCAGTTGCGTATTGGTGCATTATTTATTAAGCAATTTGCGCAGACACGAGAACAATCAAATCAACCGAGTGGGAGCCCGGCTGAGCCCGGTACATAAGTCGCACTAAGTTGTTTTATTATTGTATTGCAGTTGTTCAAATTATTATGGCTGCTTCTCGCCGCTCAGCCTTGGTTGGCATGGCTTGCCAAAGTCAACGTCGTCTAATTTGTGCTTGTCCTCGGCGGCGATGACGACTTCAAGCCACTCATATAAGCAAATCCGCCTGAATTAGCCGCAGAACTCAAGAACAATGCATGCGAAATGAAGCAGCACTGGACAGCCTGAGCAGCCTGAGAAGAGGACGGCAGGGGCAACGGTAGCAGGGGCGAGGGCATCAGTTGTTGAGTTGCTTCAATTGCTGCTTCTTCGCTGTACGAAATTCCATCCATTTATCAACATGTCAACATATTTAATGAGTTGTCGTTGCTGCTTCTACTATTGTTGTTGTCGTTGTTGTTGTTGTTGTACGTGTACAGCGATGGCTTACAATGCATGTTACGCATACGCCCCGTTGGCCATTGTTGACGCAATCACAATCGAATTGGTTGTGAAAACAGTCCTGGCTGTGCACGACTTCACTCGCATTAGCTGTCATGCCGGTTTAACTAAATATCTAACCGGACTTTCTGTCCGGACAACTGTATTTCTATTCAACAATTTAGCTAACTCCTGCCGCGTCACTCCCCTGCGATCCATGTCTCGATGACCTCACGTCACTTGCTTAGTCCGCCGGACTGTGTCAGTCGTCTTTGCGACTTGCCAGTCAGTTTGTCAGCCAATTGTTGTCGTGTAGGTCTCATGCTCGTACATCAACAGTCAGCAGTCACCCCTGTTGCACTCAACAACTAAATCCTTTTTCGGTATTTACACATTGCCTATTTATATGCTACTGTTTATGCTATGCGCTCAGCACAATATTAAATGACAATTATTCGGTTAAATATATTCAAATGCGTTTAAATTTTACATGCAGTCTGTTGTTGCCTGTACCAGCCCAAGTCGCACTCGAGTCTGTAAATCGTAAAACATGTCGTTAAGCAGCAACTGACAATTGAGCTGTGTTTGCGTTGGCAGGATAATGACACAACACAACTCCTTTGTGGCATTATGCACGGCACAGTGTCGTTCAAGGAGACGCTTTTGCTCGCATATACATGAACATCTCCTACACATAGTTGAAGCCAAACATATGCAGCCCTGTTATTACATTAAGTTTGTCTTTAGAGTAACGTTTTATTGAGATCGGTCAGTTGTTAACCTTCTTCTATTTGATTTATAAAGCAGCAAACGATTTAAAGCCCATAAGCTCAAGTAGAGAATATTTTACAGAATAGTTCTTGGCTGACATAATATGCAACACTCCGTTCTGAAATTGTACTTCGACAATTCAGGTATATTCTGGCATTTAGACTGCTAAGGAAGAATTACTTGATTACATTTCTCAAATCGTCATGCTGTTTGTCAAAATTTATCACAATAGGTATCGGTACAGTGGCAGCAAAAGAAAAAGTACCGTTTTAGATGCCAAGCTTCTTCTTTAAAAGAAAATGTCTACTAGGTGAATTTTTTTATACTTTGTCTTGTGATCAAAAAATATCACATTGGAACGGTTTGCTTTATATTCATTATTCTACTCAGTGACATATGATGAGGAATTCAATTGAAATGCTTTGAAATATTTTCATAATATATTTCATACAAATTCCGTAGGAGCAGCTTTGAGCTTAAAAGCATTTACGCCTTTTGCAGAACGGGGAATATTTGTATCAAAGAACCATTCCCAAGAACATGTTTTTATAATACTCGTAAATTTGCCTGCCGTGTAGGATGAAGTTTTTCTGCTTTTTGATTTATTATTTTTATTGTAAATATGTTTAATGAGGTAAAACATTTTGTTGCATTGAAAACCAGAAAATAATTGGTTTGAACTTTAATTAGAAAAAGTCAAACATCATTTGCATGCATTTTATAGTTAAATAAACATTTTGCTTCCATTTTCTAATTGCATGATGAAATGTAATACGCTGCACATAACAGCTGAAAATCGAAGTGAATGTATGTATGTGCATGTGTATCAATTTGCACAAAATAAGAAATGCTGTTAGTAAATTTAATTATTTGTGGTGTAGATTTACTTTTGCTTAATTTTGTTATTTCACTATGCCTCCCAATGCGAGTTGTGGCTTAAATAAATATCAAATTAGCTCAATCAATGCCGAAAACATGGCACACACACAACTTTGGTTTGTTGTTGCTCTCGTGTGTTGTTGTTGTAGTAGTTGCTTCATTGTCGTTGTTCGTGTTGTTGTTGCTGTTGTTGTTGTTGTTGTTGTTATTGTTTTTATTACACTTACAGCTGCTGCAAGTACACGAAAATGTAATGAAGTGCAGTGCATGGCTTTTTATTTTCATTTTATGTTTATTTGTTTTTCATTTCATTGCCGTTGTTGCCGCTTGTCACTGGAAACGTTATCTCAGCTGTCCTTATGCCATGATACGAATATTTGTTTATTATTTTAGCAAGCAATATTATTTCTAATTCTATTATTGCCATTATTGTTATTGTTGTTGTTGTAGTTGTCATTGTTGAGCTACATGCTGCTATCTTAGCGTCTTAGATTTTTATTGTCTTTTAATATGCTTTATGCAAATCAATGCTAGTCAAAATGCAAATAAAACACTCAGATAAGCACACAAATATAAATAAATTTTAATGCCGCAAGTTGAGTTAACTGCAGAAGCAGGCAGCAAAAATCGAATTAAAGGCTCAACAGCAAAAGCTAAAATTAAAGTCAACTTAGTTGCGATTTCACAATATTTTTTTGGCACGTTTTAAAACTGACAAAAATACAAAAAAATCAACAAGAAAAAAAAAAGGATGCAAAATACGTTAAGCAAAACTGTCATCAGCTGTCAAGTTCAATCTTAATATTTGATGTCAAACGCCGCAGGAAATACGCAGCTGTGTCCGCTTTCCTTTTTCTTTCGCCGGCCTTCCAACAATCCCACACGCTGTGAAGCTGGCAAAAAAGAAACCAAACAAGAGAAAAAACCCAAAATGAAGGCAGGCAAAATGCTATAGATACGAGTAAAGAAATTGAAAATATGACTGCAATACAAAATCATAAGTGGATATTATTAATTAAAGGCAAAAATCTCGAGATTACAGTTTAAAAAACCATTTTCCAAAAGAAAAAATGGCAAACATTAACATTTGTGGTTTGTGCCCTTTACATTTTTTGGTTTCATTGGTTTTGCTTTTTTTTTGTTTGTTTTTATTTTTTTTTAGTTTTTTATTTAGTTTTTGCATAATCATTGCAAAGAAATTCGAAATGGCAAATTGACTTTGTAAGGGTCAGTCTTGTGGTCGTGCATACTAAGCAGGCGACGACATGCGCTGCCCTCTGCCACACTGCACTATCATACAAGACAGACAGGATGCGGCTATTGTCCTTGCTGAAGGCTTGCCATTCCTTCCATGTGGCTTTTCGAAATGTACGCAAGAATAAGAAAAATCGCAGACATATAGGAATAAATGCATGCGCTTTGTGTTCGTAATGAAGCAATTTTTATTGCTGTGATTTGATTAGATGCATGCAAGGATCATTCACGTCTTGCACAGCGACTAAGTTTTACCATGAAAAGGCTGAGTAAACTGATGGGTTTTTTTTTTTTAATTTTTAAGGTACTTAGCAAGGCAAATCAAACAAGCAACTTCTCGCAGCGGAGACTTTGCCAATATCATAACGTAAGTTTTCTATATGCGACAACTCCGTAACGATCAGGATGAGGACTCCCTGCCAGCCACTTGGCGTAGCTTGAAGTTTAAGTTAAATATTTCGTGTGGGGTTTGGGAAAACTCATTTTGTGCTGCTATGTTGACAACGAATCGCGATAAGTTCAACTTAACTCAGAGACAATTTAATGCTTCATCGGTAACCACATGTCGCAGGCAATTGACAAGCAACAAAAAAACAGCAGCAACAGCAACAACAACAACAACTACAATGAAATAAGCGGCAAGTCATTATCTTTCTTTTTTCTTTCGTTTTTAGTCTGCTTGGTAACTTTCATTTCATTTCATTTCATTTCAGTTAGCTGATCACAAAACGCACAACAATTGGCAAGAATACGGCCTCATGAAGAATTTTTCGCCTTAAAAGCCAACTTCGCACGAGGCAGACACGTATGGAAAATGCACATATGGCTGCCTGGGAAGGCGCACAATGGCAAGCCAACTGATGTTGACGCAGTTCAATGCAGGCTCAGACCAAATCGTCGGCAAGTTGCCTGCCATGCAA
The DNA here is from genome assembly GCA_037044495.1 of Stegana nigrithorax. Taxonomy (NCBI): domain Eukaryota; kingdom Metazoa; phylum Arthropoda; class Insecta; order Diptera; family Drosophilidae; genus Stegana; species Stegana nigrithorax. Next base: position 103,076 of record JBAMBQ010003198.1, on the reverse strand, counting down.
ACCCCTTCGCCCGACATCCCTCCGTGCTACCCTGACCATGTAAAAGTTTTTTACGCCACTTAATGGAACTTAGCACAAATTCAATTACAATATTGAACGCAAACCAAGAAACGAAAATAAATAATATAAAAATAAAGGAAAAGCCGAAAAAAGAGAATCACACGCACGCACACACACAGACATTGTGAAAAACTTGTAAAGAAATGAAAATTTGCGGAAAACCGTTTTGTGTGACGGCAAAAGTTTTTCGCATTGAATTTGTTGTGGTTGTTGTTTTTGGTTTCAGTCTCAGTCACAGTCTCAGTCTCAGTCTCGGTCGATGGTCTTGGTCTTGGTCTTGGGCTTGACTGCCATCACGGCTGCAAATGATGCCTCTTCGCCACTTATGCGATTTCGTCTTAGACTCGCGTCGATTTGCACGAAACCCAAACTTATAAATTACAGCTTAAAGATTCATTTATGTGAAAGTGTCTCATGTGTGTCTGCGTTTGAGTTTTCTTTTCATTCGTTTTCTTTGGCATCGTGAGTTTTCTGCTTTCTCTCTCTTTCTTGCGTTTTTCTCTTAACGCGACATGTGCTGTGCAATGCGTGGAAAGTGGTTTTCCGCCTTTGCGGTTAAACGCATTTTCCTCGCAATTAGCAGTTGAACCGTGTTGTTGTGATTTGTTGCGGCGAATCTGGCATACAATTATGCCAGCTCGCTTTCTTTTTTTTTTTTTTTTTTGTTCATTTATGCACATATTCATTGTGTTTTTATGCATAAGTCATATTAACTGATTTTTTCCATTTATATAAGGAAAAGTAAGCTTTAACCTTGAATTGCCTTGAACAAGATCAGTGAAACAAAACGCATAACATTTTTCAATATAATACCCAAAGTTTGAGTCTAGAAGATGGCATTCATCGCAGCCCAAAAGTAAGATATGACATGTTACTTGTACCATCGCTTTACAAAATAATATTTTAATTTGCAGTCTCACATAAGTAAATCGTATTTTGCAATTTATTTACTCTTCAGTATTTGAAGGAATTTGAAGGATGTCCTTACTGTAATATTTGATGCATGTAAATTCGGCTTTGTTGATTTGCATCTTAGCAAAGATTCTTCGTTGAAGAACTTGTAGACGCATTTTAGGTTTAACTCAAGAACGTTGTTTTTACTCATATTAAAAATTGTTAATATATTTTTTTTAAAGGAAAATGGTATCACTTTGTGCCAACACTGGCACTAATGCTAAGTGTGAGTTTTATAATTTATCAAGTGCGACCCCAGGTGCATGTCTCCTGGCAAAAAAAATTGCAGAAATAATAAAAAATTTTCAAAAATTCCTCAAATTTCGAGTTTCCACGATGTGTAAATTTTAATAAAGTACCAGAAGCCAGCCGAAGCAGGCGCTGCTGTAGATTTTCCAGGAGTATTCAAAGTACTTTTTTGATATCACAGAGGGCACTGTGCTGCCATCTATTATTAAAAAGTACAAGTTCTTCGACAGTTTTAGGCGTAGTGAATAATTTACAGTTTTAAAGGCGTTGGCACAATATAGTTTTCAAGCACAATAATCAGCGTGTGCTGCCATCTAGCTGTGAATTAAAAACCTATGAGACTGACAGTTTTATATCACAACATGAATTTTGGGTTCCGAACCCGGTTCGGAATTCGGCTTATCTCGCTTACATAGTGGTCTCTTTCAGGCTCATGGTTGGCGTAGCAAGCGGCCAAAAAGCCATCATTAAATGTTGCGAGGCATGTTGCGGCAACACACGGAATGTTTTTTGTTGTTGGCCTGCATGAAGCGACAACTTGTTACTGAAAATGGGAAGTCGACTTCTTGCAGTCATCGTCAAACTGTGATTGTCTCAGAAAGAGAAGAACAATGAGTGAACTAAAATTACGGCTTTGAAATTATTATTTAAACTTTTCAAACTCCAGGGCCGTATTAAATAATAGGCGGTGTTAGGAAAATAAAGTTTTACAATTGATTTCATTTACAATCCACAATCACATAAATTAAATTTTCTTGAAAATTTTTTCGAGTTGCTGAAAAACACGATTAGTCAGCTTCCAATAAAAAAAAAACTTTGGCATTTTTCATTGCGAAAAACCGAATATACAAGGATCGCCAAATTGATAGACGCTATGTTAACCAAAGAGATTAGCTACTTTAAATTGTTGAATAATTATAAGTAAACTATTAAAAAAATCTCCCCCATTTTCGATACAGAAGTCAGTCTGTGTGTGTACGTCACGCACTTGAAAACTCTACCCATCGTCTTTTTCACCAATCTATCCAAGTGCGCCAAGTAAGTAGGCTTTGCAATAGCTTGCATGCTTTTTTTCATGTGACAACGCAAGTTTCACTTGGAATTTGGGCACTAAGCGTCAAGACAGAAATTACTAGAATCGACTCTTGAATATTATATTTGTGAGCATGGCTGACGAAAATGATATTTTGGATCAAAGCAAGGCACTCGCGCTGGATTTGCTAAGTTTTATGGATGGTATGATGTGCCTTGGCATGCAGTCTGCTGCAGCACTACAAAATTTGAACAAATATTTTAGTGTCCAGTGATGAGGAGGAACACGAGACGCGCATCGCACATCGCAATATACGTCAATTCCAAATGGCCTCCAATCGCTGGCGGGTGACCCACACACGTTACGAACATATCAACAAAATGAAGGAGCCACCCCTGATTCTACAACGGGATTGGAGTAAGTAAACCTGATTCGTATTCTCTCTAGTGCAGCCTTGGTCTCTCAATGCTAGCTACCATTACCGATGCCGATATATCGAAGATTTGGAACCCAACGCCGGAGGATGCGCGCATAGGCGTACATGTTGGCCACGAAGCTAACTGGCGCCCGCATATGGAACCGTACAATCCAGGCGCCAAAGTAGCCTACACTGCCGAAAACGTGCCGCCATTGTACCACGAAAATGCCAGCTATCCGAGCTTGGACGGCATACCATACATTAGAGCTTTGCAACGTCATCGCAACGTTGCCAAGACCTTTGTGCAATTTTCACAGGAGTTGCCAACTACTCCGTGGTTCTCGCCGCATCACGTGCCTTGTCTGCCCTTGCGTATACCGCCGGGGTTCGAGCGTTACGTGCCATTCTCATACCCGTTGGAGACTAATGCCGCTGGCGATACCCCGATGTACTTTATGGGAAACAAAGAAAACCGAATGCCACCACGGGGCGGTAATTATTAATTAACTATCATCATCAAAAGAAAAACGAGCAACATTGGCTTCACCTGCAGTCTCGAAATATCTGTGTTATTTTATTTGTTTTTTACTAATCGAAATTGATTCCATTAATTTAATCTTAATCAAAATAATTAATAAATAAAACGGATTCAACTGTAAATGTGCAAAAAACAAATCATTTTGCCTATATGTACAATATACACGAGTGTAAGTATGTTTTTCGTTAATGATTTATTCAGCTTTCTCGTAATTGTCCTAAGTCGGATATATTACTGAATTAAAAAATATTAGCACAAATCAGAACGAGATTGCATTGAAACTATATTAACTTGACAGACCACACCGTAGATTTATTCAACTCGACGGCATCAACAAGGGAATCCTAATATTATTCATACAGCTTACATACAAAGTCTGCTTTAAATTTTTGTACGAAAACTGGTAAATTTTTTAAAAGTTGATTTTCAATCAAAATCCGCCTTTTATATAAACAAACATTCGAGGGCTTAAGTGATTATTGTGTTCAATACCTTACACATGCAAGTTATTGGAAAACATGCCAGGTGACTAAACGTAATGGCCCACATTGAGCCTTATCTCGCCAATAAATATCGCGAAATTAGCAAAAGTTTCTTCAGTAGTGCCGAAATTGTAACTCGATAAATAAGTTCTACACTCGGAAGAGATACCTTCCAAATACAACGTATAGCACAATGTTGAGGTCGTTTCTGTTTCTGATTGCTATATCACTGGCCTCTGCCGAGTTGGTTCGCATTCCGTTAAAGAAGAATGACAACTATAGACGTACGCGTGGAAATGTCCATGCGGAAATTACTTGGCTACGTCACAAGTACCAACTGTTTGCCCTGCCAAACGGCGAATCCGAGCAGCCGGACTATGCACAACCATCGAGTGACGAAAGCAGTGAGGACTATGTGGATGAGCAGCTCCGAAATTCGTATAACTTGGCTTACTATGGCGAGATCAGCATTGGCACGCCGCCACAAGATTTCATGGTACAGTTTGACACGGGTTCGTCCAATCTGTGGGTGCCGAGCTCGAGGTCGTCTTTCAGCAATGATACGACCTCCCAAACTCATAGACAATATAACTCAAGTTTATCCAGCACATATGTGGTCAATGGAACCGAATTTATTATACTGTATGGCGACGGCGCCGTTATGGGGTTCCTCTCCACAGACACGGTCACAATAAGCGGTTTGGCAATCACAAATCAGACCTTTGGTGAAGTTACATCCGAAGGCACATCGTTTCTCCATAGTAAATTCGACGGCATTTTTGGCATGGCCTATCAGTCACTTGCCACGGATGAGGTTATGCCGCCGTTTTATAACCTTTACGAGGAAGGTTTAATTGATAAGGCGGTATTCAGTTTTTACTTGTCACGCAGTGGTTCGTCAATAATTGGTGGTCAATTGATACTAGGCGGCTCAGATCCCAATTTGTATTATGGAGCTTTGACTTACGTACCTGTCTCCAAAACCGGCTATTGGCAATTCCAAGTCAGCAAAATCACATTCAATGGCGCCATTCTATGTGACAACTGTCAGGCGATTGCCGATACTGGCACTTCGCTCATCGTTTGCCCAGTGCAAGCCGCCTTGGCCATAAACAGTTACATTGGTGCCAGTGCCTATGTGGATGGACAGTTTTATGTTAACTGCGCTACGGTGAACAGTTTACCTAATGTCGTACTGACCATTGGCGGCAATCGATTCATATTGCCTCCTTCCGTGTACATTGAGTATGCCAGCGACTACAATGGCAACGTCAACTGCCTGTCCACCTTCACTTTCATGAATAGCGTAAATTTCTGGATTTTGGGTGACGTCTTTCTGGGTCAGTATTACACAGAGTTCGATTTTGGCAATAACCGAATTGGATTTGCTCCCGCTGTTCAAGAAAACTAAACTGTGTTGGCAACGCAAAAAACAAACAGTAAAATAAATTTAACAATAGATGCAAATATCAAATAAATGAACATATTAACAAAAATCTTGAACCATTCATTTAATTTAATTGATATTTCAATTTAAACTATGAAAAAGTATGTTGTCAAAAAACTTTTACATAAGTTTTGCCTGCAGAAGCTGTAGGAAGGCATTATTTTTTTTTTCAAATTAGCATCGGATTGTGGATTTCATGAAACAGCTTTTCTCGACAGCTGACTGAAGTTCGTTACTCTTGCTTTGATATTGAATAGATTTTAAAACTATTATTGCGTTAAATTTACTAGTTTACAAAGCAAATACATTTAAAAAAAAATATATTTTTAGATAGGTAACTTAATAATAAATTAAGGATTACATGTCTCAATCAATCAAAATAGATAAAAGGTGCAGACTAATTTGTTTTTACATGCCAGTCATATAAGACTCATTAACACAGAACAACATACTTTGGGTAATAAAGGGTTAGGACACTCAGTATTCTTCTTATTGGATTTACAGATTTACCTAGCATTAGAATTAGAAAAAACAAGGTAGCCAAATATGTGTGTTTGCTCACGAATCAACTATTTGGCTCCGAATCAATAGTACCTATTGACCTACTCACTCCAGCAGCTGAGTTCCTGTAGATCCATTGCATTTGATGATCGCTTGCTAAATGTCTATGCAAACCCTAATATGTTTACCGCAAGTCCATTAATCTAATATACTCACTCCTGCGATGCTGATACAAATTTATTAAAGTCTTGAACACATGATTTTTGTTGCATAGTGTAATACTCACCATTGTTATAAGCATACATTTCAGACACATAAATAATTTAAAATGACTAATTAATCCCTATGTGAGGTGATCAATTTTAATTAAACTGATCCTTATCTTGCCTATAAATATCGCGAAAACTGCCAAGGCATTGTCAGTTGTGCTCCAACTGTTACTCAGCCAAAGGTAAATGGTAAATTTCGGTTACTTAGTTCATTTATTTCAAATAACTTTCCGAACACAACCCACAGTAAAATGTTAAAATCGTTTATCATACTGATCGCGATCGCCTTGGCCAGCGCCGAGTTGGTGCGTATTCCTCTGCACAAGAATGAGAACTTCAAGCGTACACGTCAAAGTGTAAGGGCGGAAATCTCCAGGATCCGCACCAGGTATCAGCGTAACGCGCAGACAAACTACGCAAGTGGCCAAATTGACTACACTTCAAGCAGCGAAAATGCTGAGGACTATGCAGATGAGCCGCTGCGAAATTCTGATAACTTGGCGTACTATGGTGAGATCACCATTGGCACACCGCCACAGGATTTCTTGGTGCTCTTTGACACCGGCTCCTCTAATCTGTGGGTGCCGTCGAGCACTTGCTCCAGCAACGATACCGCATGCCAGGCCCATAAACAGTACAACTCGAGTTTATCCAGTACTTACGTGGCAAATGGGACAGCCTTCGCAATACAATATGGCAGCGGCAGTATCTCAGGGTTTCTTTCCACAGACACGGTCACAATAAGCGGTTTGGCAATCACCAATCAGACCTTTGCCGAGGCCACCTCTGAACCAGGCCTAATATTTTACTTCGATAACTTCGATGGCATTTTCGGCATGGCCTATCAGTCGCTTGCCGTGGATGATGTGGTGCCTCCGTTCTATAACCTTTACGAGGAAGGTTTAATTGATGATGCGGTATTCAGTTTTTATTTGACACGCACTGGCTCAGCAATCATTGGAGGCCAATTGATTCTGGGTGGTTCGGATCCGAACTTGTACAATGGAGATTTAACCTATGTACCTATCTCCCAACCCGGCTACTGGCAATTCCAGGTATCTCAAATTTCCTTCTATGGCACAACCTTGTGCACTGACTGCCAGGCTATTGCCGATACTGGCACCTCGCTCACTGTTTGTCCATTGAGAGCCGCTTTGCTCTTGAACGCTTACCTGGGAGCTTTGGCAGTCGACGATGGTGAATTTTATGTTGACTGTTCAACAGTCAGCAGTTTGCCCAATGTTCTCTTCAACATTGGTGGGACACAGTTTGAATTGTCACCCTCGGTATACATCACAACTGTCAGCGATGGCGACGGCGGTGAACTGTGCATGTCCACCTTCACTTATTCAAATGACAACGACCTATGGATCTTGGGAGACGTATTCCTCGGCCAATATTATACAGAATTCGATATGAGCAACAACCAAATTGGCTTTGCGCCAGCAGCTTAAACAAATAAATGTATTTGATCGATTAAAATTTTCTAACTAAAAATTTGATCAATGAATTTAGTAATTATTAAGTTCATATCTTGCATAAACTGAGCCTTCTTGAGCCTTCTGAGCGAAAGAAGGCCACAAGACGATACACCACAAAGAATGTCAAATGAGTAGTTCATTGAGCCTTTAAGTTAACAAGTAGAAGACGATATATTTTTGTACACAAGTCATATTTCATTATTTGTGCCAACTTTCAATATAAGTAAATGCTACAATCTCATCGACTTCAAAGATTATGTGACATCAATGAATATAAGTAAATGCTACAATCTCATCGACTTCAAAGATTGTGTCACATCAATGAATAAAGAGGCTGGCAGCACGTTTCAGTTCGATTGAACGGATAATAATGACGGCAGAGACGTTATGAGCATGATATGATTAAGGAATTCTTAATCAAATATCGTTATTCAAGTGGATGATAGGCTTTATCAATACTGCAGTCAAAGAAGTATATTTTTATTGGCAATGTAGGAATTTTTCAATTGGTTTCCATATGTTGAGTTGGGAAAGTGACACAGACTGTTTTTCATTATATGCTAAGGCCGAATGACGCCATACACACAAGTTTTTCAATTTAATTTTTTATTTTATAAGGCATTAAATAAGGCGCATTATGCCCTATGAGTCACCTGCTGTCTAGATTGTTATTCGCCAGTTTTATACAACTAATTAATATACTTAGAAATTTAGCTAATTTGTTACAAGTACCGGACCCGAGTGGCGAACCGTTTAGTTTGCACTGTAGGATGCAAGGCTGCATAGAATAATAACCTCCATACATGTGTTCGAAACAATATTTTTCGATTTATTTGATATACTTTACAATAATATGTTATCGTACCTGTTTCATATCTTTGGGTTGACATATTCCTCCCTTTATTTCTGATGAAAAAAGGAAATAGAGGACAGAACGAACTAAATTACTTCATTACGCAGAATTTTCTCTGGTACATACAGATCTTTATGTTAATTTCCTTGAACTTTAGGAAGATATTATCTTGTTTATTATTATAATTGATTAAATTTTGAAGAGCAATGAAACACTTAATAAATCGACTGATATCTCACATATGTCGGCCTCAAAAGCTATAAAAATTTATTTGTTTTTTTATAAACAAAAATTTATATTTTGTTTACACCGAGTTGTTTTTATTTATTTTTTAATCGATAATTAATGGAAAATTTAAAATTCGATATAATTACAGAGAAAAAAGTAAAAAAAAACGCACAATCATTGCCAAAATTACCTTTGCTTAATTAGAGTTCAATCTAAAAGAAATCTTTGGCGCCAACGTGTCTTTCGGAAATTTTGGTACCAACTGATCCGGATTCATGTATATGTAGGTAAGTATCGACATCTTGAACCAATTGAACCAATTAAGAAAATAACAACAACACTCAGAAATTTAATTTGTCAACCATTCCCAAAATGAAAACTTGCTACTCTATCTTATAGACTCTATTGATTGTGCCACTTGAGAGCTTGGAGTGATTTGTGGAAATTTCAGCAAACACGAGTGCGTCCAAAATTAACCACATATACTTAGTATACTACATAGTATACATGTCTGAAGAACATGATGAAGCGGATAGTAATGACATTTCTTTTAAGGTATGATATGATTAGAACACCTCTTTACCTCTACCTTTGCCGTATCTCTGGCGATAAGGAAATTTAAGTGGACACACGCCTTGAGAAATCTGAAACAGTTTGGGTATAAAAATGGTGCGCTTTGGTGTTTACCAAATAAGTTGTCACATTATCAACTAAAAGGTAAGACGAACTCTGCGCTCATCATAGTAAAAGTTGGCTCTTATTAAAGGATACATTCTTACAGCAAAATGTTTAAGTTACTCGCTCTGTTGGCAATTGTGGCCGTGGCTAGCGCCAAGCTGAATCGTATGCCCATACATAAGCATGCTAACTTCAGGCAAACACGTCAAAATGTCCAAGCCATGAAGGCCGTCCTCCGCACGAAATACAATCTGCCAACCGCACGCACTGTCGGCGAGGAACTTTCCAACAGCTTGAACATGGCTTACTATGGTGAAATCAGCATTGGCACACCCGCACAAGACTTCTTGGTGCTTTTCGATTCGGGCTCATCCAATCTGTGGGTGCCATCGAACAATTGTCCAAGCACTGCTTGCACTGAACACAATCAGTACGACTCCAGCGCATCCAGCACCTACGAGGCCAACGGTGAGAGCTTCTCCATCCAATACGGTACTGGCAGCCTTTCAGGCTTCCTCTCCACCGATACTGTCGATATCAATGGTTTGAGCATCCAGAAGCAAACTTTTGCTGAAGCTACCAATGAACCAGGCACCAACTTCAACAATGCCAACTTTGACGGTATCTTGGGTATGGCCTTCCAGTCTATTGCTGTGGATAGTGTTGAGCCTCCTTTCTACAACATGGTCTCACAGGGTCTGGTTGACAACTCTGTCTTCTCATTCTATTTGGCACGCGATGGTTCGGCAACTGATGGCGGTGAACTGATCTTCGGTGGTTCCGACCCCAGCTTGTACACGGGTTCTTTGACTTATGTGCCAGTTTCCCAAGCCGGCTATTGGCAGTTCGAGATGAACAGCGCAAGCATTCAAGGCAATTCCATATGCGATGGATGCCCAGCAATCGCTGATACCGGCACCTCACTCATTGTGGCTCCATATAATGCTTACTACACCATAAGTTCGGTACTTAACGTTTTAGACAATGAAGGTACAGTTGACTGCTCAACAGTCTCTTCGTTGCCTGTGATTACCTTCAACATTGGCGGCACTGACTTCACTTTGGAGCCATCGGCATACATTATTCAGACAACCGAGTATGGATCCACCTCATGCATGTCCGCATTCACCTATATGGGTACCGATTTCTGGATCTTGGGTGATGTTTTCATTGGTCAGTACTACACTGAATTCGATTTGGGCAACAACCGCGTCGGATTCGCTCCAGTTGCTTAAACGCAAAACCTCGTATCTTAGTTAATGGAAGCATCTAATTTGTTAATAAAGTAAATTTATTACAAGAATCCAAATGAATTTCTTACAACAAAGAGACTCTTATTTGAACTTATCTTAGGGCAATGATAAATTTTCCATTACCTCCACTCACTATTCAACAAAAAATAAATAATTGAAAAGCAAACAAAACTCTTCACTTCTTAGACGACTGCTACCATTAACAATTATCAAAACTGATTTAATAATGATAATAAAAACTTTTCACTTATTATTTTTTACTATTCGCACTGTTTCGTTATCAAGATTTAATATAGAATTTTAGGTTCAGTAAAATTCCCAACTCCATCCTTGTTCTTTGATGACACACGTCGCCGACATTTAGAACTGCACCTACTCCTAAATAGATAATGTCAGTACCAAATGCGGAGCTTACATCAGTCCTGAAACCAGTTTATTTAACTGCTAACCTTAAGCAAAATCTTTAAATAATTTAAACGGGTCGCTGTAGATTTGGATGATGTAAGCGAATGTAAAATAAAAAGTAATCTATTTGAAAATTTCAATATTGGCCAGACCAGAAATCAGTCGGTTTAAAAAATGTCCAATCCAATCCATTTTTAATGTTGAATTGTTCTATATAAGCGGTTATACATACAAATATGAAAAGTCGACAACGAAAATTTTAACTTGAATTTGAAATCCGTTTAACAATTTCACAGTCTGACAGACAACAATTCTAAAAACGTTCATTTATGATTAGTTATCGTATTAATAGCAGTTTTCACTTAAAATTGGTCAAACCACTGATAAACACTCCAATTTTATTGTTATTGCGGATAGTGAAGTTGGGCACAAAAGTTAGACTGACGTCACTTATGCTGCGATTTAGCAGCATAATAATCGCCAACATACTCGTACAATACACTCTCAAAACGACTACGTAAAAACTTTCTGCTATTTTATTTATTGCGGACTTTCTTACAATTACTTTATCTAGAGCTCTTTGAATATATTTACAAAAAAAAAAGAGACAACAAACAAATAGATATCAAGATAAGAAATTGTTACGAACAACGTACACACACATGTTGAACATGAGCAACTGGCCAAAAGCCAAGTCTTAGCGGAATATTGATATCGAATTCTAATTGAATAAAACCACGAGTGTCAAAGGTACTGATAAACAACGAAAAATTACCAACTGCATAATGAATCACAAGTGACATTAGCCGAAAGCTATAAAACCTACCAACCCGAGAAGTTATTCCACATTTTTTGTAATACACCGCAACGAAAAGACCCAACGTGAAAATGTGGAAATCGATCGGTTTGCTTTTAAGCATCGTGTTGCTGGCCGAAGCAACGCTGCTGCGAGTGCCGCTGAAGCGCCGCGACTCGAAAAAGGTCAGAACTGTGTCGGACATCAACATTGCAGTGCAATTGCTAAGAGTCAAATACAACTTGAGCTCGACGGCAGGCATCAGCCAGGAGCAGTTAGCCAACTATATGGATGATTCATACTATGGACCTATTACATTGGGCACGCCGCCTCAAAACTTCCTAGTGCTCTTCGACACAGGCTCCTCGAATCTGTGGGTACCACTGCTACCCAATAGTATATCACCGAGCTCAGCAATAGCGTCGATGCATAATACGTACAACCCAAGTGCGTCCAACACGTATCAGCCCAATGGCGAAAGCATGTCAATCCAATACGGCTCCGGCAGCGTCTCTGGCTACTTAGTGCAGGACACACTCAGTGTAGCCAATTCGACAGTCACAAATCAGACGTTTGGCGTTGCAACCGGAGAGTCGTATACAACGTTTCTGCTAGCAAAATTCGATGGCATTTTTGGCCTGGCATATCAAAGTCTCGCAGCGGATGATGTTATGCCGCCGTTTCAGAATATGTGGGCACAGGGTCTACTCAGTTCTTATATGTTCTCCGTCTATTTGGCGCGTGATGGCACTTCAGAGGAAGGTGGCGAAGTGATTTTCGGTGGCTCCGATCCGGCATATTATGCAGGCAGCATGACCTATGTGCCTCTTACAAATGAGAACGCTTGGCAGTTTACCGTGGACTCCGTTGTAATCGATGGCGTGGTAATATGCAGTATCTGCACCGCGATTGCCGACACCGGCACCAGTTTGATTGCAGTACCCGATACAATGTTCCAAGTGGTGATTAACGCTCTTGACGCCTATGATTCAACCTCGGATGGTTATGTAACCAATTGCCAAGCATCATTGCCAACCATGGTGTTTAGCATTGCCGGCAGCACATTTACCCTGACCACTGCGGACTATCTTATCCCCGTGTCGGATGACGGCGTGACTGTATGCATGGTCGCTTTCCAGAATGCCGGCACCGATATGTGGATCCTGGGCGACGTGTTCATTGGCAAATACTACACTGAATTCGACATGGGAAACAATCGTTTAGGTTTCGCCGCTGTGAACGGTTCAGCTAGTGCACTTTGGCAGTGGACCACCACGTTGCTGCTGCTGGTGTTAGCATTTATCGCACACAATTTCAGTTAAGTTCAAGAAGCAAATATTATTTAAAGGTAAAACGATGCACAATAAAAAATAATTTGCAATTTATAAACGTGAACATTTATATTTCCGCATCACAAATGACAAAGCAAAAACCCGCGCCTGTCCCGGCCAGGCGTGCAGCACTCGGCAGCTCGATCAGAGTTGGTTTACATCTGCAAATGCATAGAAGTTATAGCAGGATCCCTCCTTTTCAACCAATGAAACACTCACAAATTCTCCGTCGAGTTGTTGCCGCAGTTGCCATGCTCATTCCAGCCCCATGTATAGATCGCGCCCTCAGTGCTCCGCATCAGGCCATGCTCTGACCCGAGATGCACGCGTGCCGGCTTAATGGACTCCGACATGCACAGAGGAGCTGGCGTTGCCTGAGTTTCACTAATCATGCCAATGCCCAGCTGACCATAGCAATTCCGTCCCCACATATAGACACGATTGTCCTTTAAAACGGCGGCATTGTGCGTCCAACCCACAGTCAGCTGGCGCACATCTTCCTCGAACTGAAAAGCATTCGCCTGGCCAAACTTGTTATCGCCCAAAGCAATGACACGCTTGGTCCCACCACTGTACGCCAAATCCAGGCACTTCAGCAGCAAATGATGTTGGCCACTGGCAAGCGAAACTAAGCGCAGCTCCTGCGGATTTTGCGCCTGTATCTTGAGCACACTTGCGCGATTCAGTGTCGTTGCGGTAATGCACAATTCCGGCGGTGCTGGGTCCATTATGCGCAGGCGGCCAAACACGTAGATTTTGTAATCTTCGGTGAGCACGGCACAGTGACGCAGGCCAAAGCTTATGCGACGCGGCTTCTCATCGCGCGGCAGCCGCACAGGCATTGGCCGACGCACTGCGTTGAAACCGCGCTGACAGATGCCAAGCTGTTGAAAGGCGTTCGAACCCCACACGTAGAGGCGCTTCGTCACCGAAATTGCGCCGGATATATCCCAGCCACAGGTGATTGACTCGATGGGCACGTCCTTTAACAAAGTGCATTAAAAAATTAACTCCACCATGCCATTTCTTGTAATGTTTTGTGAAACTCACGTCGAAAAACTCAATCGGCACGCACTTGAACTCACTGTGGCACTCTTCTGTCGAATCCAAGCCCAGCTGGCCGCGATTATTCCACCCACATGCATGCACGCGACCATTCGTGTCCAGCACCAGCACATGCCCGCCGCCGCCTCGTATGCAGCGCACCTGCTGTGGCGCAAACGAGCACTTGGCAACGCGCTGCGGTGACATGCACAGCTCCGATTCGTAGCCAAGGCCAAGCTGGCCATGAGAGTTGGCGCCCTGGCGTAATTGTGTGGGTCGTTAAGCAGCGCGTCACTCACTTACTATGCAAATGCCACTTACCCAACTGTAGACGGTCATGTATGCGACGTTTGCTTTGCAAATTGACGCAACCACCAGTTGCACGGCGACGCTCGGCGCCTACTTCCGGTTTCCGTTTAACACTTTGATTTAATGCCACCTCAACACGCGATACACGTCGATTTCACGTTCTAAGTACACCAGCTGGCTGCCGCGGATTGGCTTGCAGACTGCGTCCTGTTTCATGTGCTGCTCGTTGGCAACTGGCGTTCCGCATTCGCTTGCGAATGCTTTTAAAATACTTTCTGGTGATTGGCTTTGAGTACGTTTGAGTTCGCATTTGCGCTTTTGGCTTTTGGTCAAGTTGTTTGATTGTTATGTGCGATATGTTACTCACTCTTGTTTTTGTGCATATGCCAGTTGCTGCAACTGCATTTATTTATTTTATTAATGTTTTATTATTTATTTCCAAATCGCAAAAAACATTTCCTCGATGTGTTTATACTAAACAGCTGTCTCGATTCCCGTGTGAATGTGCCGATCAGCTGGTGACAAAGGTCATGCGCTTGCCATGCTTATTACAAAGCAAACGCAAGAATACATATTCATTGACAAAATGATTTTATTTTATAGCATACTTGTGTGCGAAAATTAATCAATTTGCTAAAAAAAAAATTGGTCATAAATAAAAGTTCAGTTAAAAACGAAAACTCGGCTCGATTTCTTAAATATAGCAATTTTTACAATTTTGAAATTTTCTTGCTAAATAATGAACAATGTTCTTGTCAAAAATATAGACTTTAAATGAAACGCTTCGCCGAAAGCAATAAAAATTATTACCAAAAAGTTTTTTCAAAATTAGTCCCAATCGATTTACAGGAACCTGTATCCGAGGCGCGACTGTAAGCATGTTTATACCCTGTACCAAAAAATGGTAAAGGGTATATTAAAGTTGTGCAAATGTATGTAACAGGCAGAAGGAGGCGTGGCAGACCCCACAAAGTATATATATTCTTGATCAGCATCGAAAGGCGAGTCGATTTAGCCATGTCCGTCTGTCCGTCTGACCGTCTGTCCGTCTGTCCGTATGAAAGCACGGATCTCGGAAACGGTAAGACCTACAACCACCAAATTTGGCACGAACTATAACATATAGCTGCCATAGGCATGATCGGCCGAAAAGCCATATTTAGTAACAAAAACCGCTTTATCTTTTAAGATATGTTTACCAAATTTGGGATTTAATTGTTTTACCTAATGCCCAATCACATATCTAAAAACTATGTATATCGGTTCACTATATCATATAGCTGCCATAAGAACGATCGGCCAAAAAACAACATTTACTGGGAAAAACTTTTTTGTATATTAAGCAATCGTTATGAAATTTTGGATTTACCAATTCTAAGTAATATCCAATAATATTCCCGAATATTATAAATATCCGTTGACTATAACATATAGCTGCCATAGGAAGGATCGGCCGAAAAACAACATTTACTGAGAAAAACTTTTTTGTTTATTAAGATATCGTTACTCAATTTTGGATTTATGGATTCTAAGTAAATTCAAATCTTATATCTAAATATGATAAATATCGGTGCACTATAACATATATGTGCCATAGGAACGATTGGCCGAAAAATGGCTTTTACAAAAAAAAAAATTTTTTTTCTTGAGATATCCTTACATAATGAATACAAAATATTAAAGCAACAAAAAAATATTTTAAGATTTGGCTTCGGTACAGGGTTTTCTATAGTCGGTTACGCCCGACTATAGCCCTGCCTTTCTAGTTTTCAGTTAAAGCTATGCTTAGTGCGAAAAACTCCTCAGCAATATTTGTTTTTTCTTACATTATTTCGGGTTAGCTTATGCCTTGCCACTAAGCCACTGAAATCGATTATAGGGTGTAATTTACGTGAAAAATGCATTTAAGTAAAAATTCAACACAAATTGTTTACTTTGTTAATTTGCTTGCCGCAAAGACCTTTCATTGGCCGACATTCAAATTTTGACAATCGCTTTGGGCGTCAAGGACATCGTGACTGTGCAGCACGGGGTATAACAATAATGTTGAAATGAATATTGCATAATTAATTTAAAGCACATCATAAACAAGCAATTTGCATTTCATAAATAAAACGCTTACATGCGGCATGCGAGTGATGAGCGCACACTGGGACAGTGCTCAGCGCGTAAGAGGGAGGAGAACGGCAAAACGGCAGCAGGGACACCTACACCACAGTGCAACTAATTAATTTGGACATTACGCTGACACATACATAAGTAAACGCAGAGGCCGGGAGAAAGAACGCGAAAAAGAAAAGAAAGAAAGAGTGCCCACTCGACGCATAACGACAGAAACGACAGAAACGACATAAGGAAAGGGTATGGGCATGAACGCCAACGCACTGCGCGCATGCTGCTGTAGACGACGTTGCAAGCGATACAATGCAGTACAACAACATAGGCAGCAACAATGGCAGCAACAACGTTGTCAGTTGGTGAAAGTGCGCATAATTTACACCCAAGAATGCACAAAAGGCCCAAAACAACAATGCCAGGCCAACAACGCAAGGAACAACAAATATTTATGTGTAAATTAAATACGCGCAAAGTTGTTGTGAATTTCAGTAATTTGCTTATCAATGCGCACGCACGACACGTACAAATTAATATCGAATTAAGCAAAAAAATCAAAGAGAATGTCGAAACTATTCTTCACAATCTTTGCTGTTATTGCAGCGTCTCATTTGTTGTTGTTTTTGTTTTTCTTTCTTTTTTTTTTGGATTTTCTGTTTTGTTTTATCGTTTATCGCTTATACAGACGTACATATGTACATATTAATGGGTATTATTTTACCATCTTATGTATGAGCATCAAATTGCTGCTGCTTGTCATAATTAAATTATTATTAATAATTTGTTGCGATTATGTGAAGGATTCGATTCATTTTGCGCTTTCAGGTGAACTTAACACCGCAGCTGAGCACACAGTTCATGCACCATGCACAGCATGGCTTTAATGCTGTTGCTGTTATTGTTGTTATTGTTGTTGTTGTTGTTGGTGAATTTGTATTGCTTATCAATGTCAAGCGTGGCGACATTTGGCAATGAGACATTTTGTTGTTGTAATTAAGCAGAAGGCAGGTCAGCAAAAGAGCATCGTTGGCCGACATACAGAAGCGACAACTTTCTCTACAAAATGCTGATAAATTGCGGTTTAATTAAAATATTATTGGATTTTAATGCGCACAGTAAATTAACAACAACAAAAACAAAAAGGAAAAGCATTTAAGGTATTTTTGTACTTAAATTCACAAAAAGCAAATTCAGGTTTCAAAAGCAAATATGTGCAGGCAGACGAGTCAATTGTACATGGGTAGGGTATTGAGTAGTTGAACCAAAGCGTCAAGACCTAAAATAATTTTCATCACAAAGTTTAGCATTGCAACAACAACTGAGTAAAATTCGCAAACGACCTCCCCGGCTTTTTTGAGGTGAATTTCAAATCACTGCAGACCACACCAATTACTGGAACAAGACACAGTACATAAATAACACAAGACACAGAACATAAATATTACAAAAACAAATTTGTATCAAGCAGATAAGGTTTTCTCACCACGGCCAGCAAAACAAGCAAAGGCAGTCTCGCGCACTCACAGTTTGCCTACAGCATTTAACAGGTGCAGAGCAGCCGAACTGAGCACACGACGACAATGACAACAATTTCGAGGAAATTAATAAGCACAACAAATGCCGCTAAGCCTGTGGCGCCATACAAGTTCGTAAAAATACTCATAGACATTCATACATGCATTCATGATTATAACTAAATTTCAACAGCCAAGCTGTGGTGGTCGAACGCACGGTATACGTCTCCGGCTGTTTGGGTCTGGATAAGAATACAAAGGCTCTAGTACCCGGCGGAGTGCATGACCAGACAAGAGTGGCACTGGAGAATCTGAAAGCGATTTTGGAGGCAGCCGGTTCGGGCATCGATCGCGTAGTGAAAACTACAGTTTTTGTCAAGGACCTGGGCAAGTTCAGTGAGGTCAATGAGGTCTACAAGACAGGTCAGTTTATGTAGTCAGTAGTTAAGGTGAAAAGTGTGTGGGGAATTATAGGCGCAGTAAGCTTGCGCATGATCATTATTGTGCTTTTATATTTAGTTTTGATTAGCCGGCTAAGTGAGTTCATTTTTTATTGTATTACTGCTGATAAGCTTGGTACTGCTTATCGATTTATGTTTGCACCAATGCCTAATCAAGATGTTTAATTATCTAATTTTGTTTACTACATGCTTTGCTTTTTTCTTTGTAGTGTTTACTCAAGAGTTCCCTGCTCGCAGCTGTTGCGAAGTGAGCAAGCTGCCCATGGATGCCCTTGTCATGATCGAATGCATTGCGGTAACAGGCGATGTACAAACGATTTCTATTTGATAAGCATAAAAGCTGTGAAATGATCTATGAAAATTATGTCTATTTGAATTACGTTTCTTTTTGAAAGTTAATAAATGCTGCATTTTTTCACATGCTCACGCGAAATAATTATTTAATAATTACTTGCTTTCGCGTCAATGTGCAGGTGGAGTGGTGAAGCATCAAATACACAATTCAGGCCTTAAAATCTTGTAATATCTTTACGGAACTATCATTAAGTGCCACGGCACGAAGTAATGGACCCTTGCTGACCGAACTTTATTGCAGCTACCAAGAGGATGAGATTCCTTTTTCCTTTTCAGTAAAGAAAAAAAAAAAAGTTTCTACATAATGCAAGCTAAAAGCGTTTACAATGTTTTTAAAGATTTCCGTAAACAAATGCGCAAATGCAACTGGGCACCGCTATAGGAGAACGGCGAGGGGGCGCAGACGCAAGCGAGCGGCAACTTATGTTGCAGCGAAATGAAAGACAAAACGCTTTGTAATCAATTTTCAATGAAAATGCATAAACAAATAATAATCGTGATCTCTTGGCACTGTTTTTTGCAACCGAACACCATTCACGGGTAATCATATTCACACCAGGCCAACAACAAACAAGGATAATAAATCATACAACACGAATAGCGCGCAACGCAATCAAAAAATAAAAACACAACACAACAAAACAAAAAAAAAAACGAACAAAAACGAAAAAAAGTGTAGACAAATTCACAAAATTTGAATAAAAATGAAAACAAATGCAAACAAAACGAGCGAAATTATAGCAAAAAAAAAAAAAAATAAGAACAACAACAAGGCAATACAACAAAAACCCAGCTACTTAGAGTAGTCAGCAGTCAATAGACAATGCAAGGCAAGCGGCGAGGCAAGGTGCACGGTGAAGTTGCTGCTGGTTGGCAACTTGTGCGAGCCTAAGCGCGCTTAGATGTTACAACAAAGGAGAAGAGGAAAAATATACAAAAAAAAACAAAAGCAAAAATGTGGAGCATATGCGAGGACGGCGGCGGCAAGTTGCAACGGCGAACAACGAGCGAACACAAACATTATGAATAACTTTTGAATTTGAATGTGAAATAAATGCGGTGTCTGAGCAGCCGGTGGTGCCAGGCGTGCATTGGCAGGAGGCCGCTTGCCAGCTACCGTTAAGCCGCGTTGCCTACTGCCAGGCCATGCCATGATTTATGCTGGCACGTTTGATGAAATACGAGTATAATGGCCAGGCAACCAGCCAGCCAGCCAACGAAGCAGCCGAACAAACGGTCGAAGGAGTGAAGCAGTGCAATAAAATGCTGCCATTGTGACCAGAAAAGGATTAAGTGCAAAAACAAAAAGGCTAAATATATCTGCATAAACTCAAATCAACGCCACAACTGCGATGAGTAGAGCACAAGGCAAGATCGCCGGATTAAGCATATTAAGTGACGCTCGTCTAAGGCTAGACAGGCACAATTAACGCCGAGCAATCATGCAATATAATGAGAACGGCATGCGGGGGTCGGAGCAGGAGTAGGCACCACGTCTGCAAGTGTGAAACATTTGACAGATGTATTGTCTTTTTGAGATTGTACAGCTTCGTAGCGGCTGTGAGGGACTTTACATTCAGCAGAGATATGATAAATTAGATTAAATCATTTCAAGCCGATACAGACTCTTGCCGCTTGCCACGTAATCGGCAAACACAATTTGCAGACCTTCTTTTTTATTCAGTTTATTTTGCCACTTTCGCAAATTGTGGCAATGGAGTTAACAATCCTAACTAGTGACTTTGTCCTCCTTACTGCGCTTCAAGTGCGCTGCGGTAAATCAAGCGGCGAGTTCATTGCCTATTTAATAAGGTTGCCATCATTCAGCACAAAATTAGCAGGCAGCGCAGCTAAACAACCAAGTTTAAGCAACAGGTTTATAAGAAAGGAAAATAAAAATAATAATAATAATGGCAACGTTAATGGTAATGGTAAAAAGGAGCATCTTATTTAGACTTCAACAAATGAACTGCAATTTACGTATCAAAAATAATTGTACTCAGCAGAAGTCGCGAGGCGGGCTTGAACAAGGCACCCACAATAAAATCCGTTGAACTTTTCGGGAAGCGGAAAAGTCGCAAAGTCACAAGACGCTGAGAAAAGTAGCAAAATTCACCTGAATGGCAGTGAAAATGTTAAATGCTTTCAAGTCACTTCAGCTGCCACATTTCCTATATGCCACAAAAGTAATTTACAGTAGAGAATTGTTAAGTTTGTAGCTTCAAGTGTCAAGTTACAAATAAGTCACTAATGTAGATGTGTCTTTCCTTGCTAAAATAGCAATTAGAAAACAGCAAACATTTAAAAGAACATTAACAAAAAAAAACTAAAAAATAGTTTATTCCTACTGCATTTAATTCTAAGTTCGCCAATATTTCCTCCTTTAGCCTATTTGGCTTAACAACTTCAGTGCATGATTTTATGTAAGTCAGCCCAAAGCGCCTCAGTTGTGTACTTGTGTCTTTGTTATGTTAAACAAAATACAGTAAAGCGACATTTGTGTTTGCACTTGTTAAAACACATAATAACAGCAATAATAACAACAACAACAACAACCAATCACAATTTATGCAAATAAAACATAATTCAAAGCCAACAACATAATAGTAAGCCAACAATAACAACAACAATACGAACAACATGGCTTACTCATTTGCATATACGAGTATGCACGCATAATTGTACGGTAAGCTAAAACAAACGAACGAAAACAAATGTTGAAAATGGCAATGACAACAACAATAACAACAACGTTTTTGTAATTGTTAAAACTTTGAGAGCATTTCTTATTGCTTCCACTGCTCTTGTGCGCTCTTTTGCACTTGCACGGCAGCATAACATTGTCATTTCTTACTGGAGAGCAATCGCAGCGGCAGCGGCAGCGCCGAGTGCAGCAGCAGCAGCCGCAACCGTAACGGCAACAACAACAATATGTTGCACACCCCCAAAAACAATGTTAACAACGCTTTGGTGACGTTTGCCTGTGTTGCTTTACACATAAGTAGCCGAGCGAAGCTAAACTAACGAAACGAAGCGACGCGACGCGAAACACGAAGCTCAGCTAGACAACAACAATGAAGCACAGTTACGTTTTTGTTGCTGCTGTTGCAGTTTTTGCAGTTACGCGTATTTATTTTAAACGTTATTGTTGTTGCTATTGTTGTTGTAGTTGCTGTCATGTATGCATATAAGCGTTAGCTCTTATAAGATTATCCCAGCATATGTTGCAGTTACTTGTCCTTCTTGTTTACTTCTTTATTTTTTTTTTTTTTTGTTTCTATGTCTTCGTTATGGCTTAAGGGAAATGTTGTGGAAAATGTGTGGCAAGTGTGCAATTTATTAAAATGCCAACAACGAAAATAGCGAAGGCAGAAGCAGCTCTAGTCTTAGACGCCTTAACCTACGAGCATTATGCACATATGTATCTGTGTGTTTATATACATATGTAAACATGTTGCTTTTGCTTGTCAGTTGTCATGTTGCAATTTTTTATTCCTCCATGCGGTCATACTTTGTTATAATGCGTATTGTCTTTGTTACGGTTCCTGTTGCTGTTGTGGCCATAAAAAAATGGCCAATTTTAATAGCTTAATTTAAATTTTAATAAAAATCAACTTTAACGCCCGTCGCGTAGTCGAAAAATTGGGTCACTGGTACTTTCTCTAGCAGTGACGCGACGCCGCCTTGCTGCGTCAATTAAATGCATCGCTCATCGCAAAACGCAACTCGCACAAAAGCAAATATTTGATTAACAGCTTATAAAGTGTAGCTAACAGTAACTCGGCCCTCTTTTGCACGCAGTCAATCTTAAAGCCCTTGCGTGTGTGCAGCCACTCTTTGGTAAACATCACGTCAACTCAGTTGGGCAACGCCCACAGCTGCACTCCACGGCAAGGCGCAGAAGAAGGCACAAAGCTGCTGGCTGAGCGCACTAATTATTTATTATTTGGCAATTGTGTCTGTCAGGCACTGTCAATCCCAAAGGGCAGCCAGGCAGCCAGGCAGCAAGGCTGTATCCAGTCTGGGCATGCATATAGGGGTGTGGGCAGAAGTCTTCTGCGCCAGAATTTTCCGCATGCCAAAAATCCCAAATTCCAACATTATAATTATACAGGATCAGCTTAAGTTAAATTTTACATTGTCAGAAATTCCAAACTTTTCGGAAAAGAAATCAATTTCTCGATTAACTCTGCGTAAATAACAGAAAAAAAAAACCAAAATTATTTCTTCTTCAACCGCTGCACAGTTTGTTTATTTACTTGAATTCTTTTTCCTTTTCTTTCGTTGTTTTTTTTTTCTTGCCCAGGCGTAGGTGCAACGCATGACTAAATCTTAAGCATTGCAAGAACACGGCTCCAAGTGTGCGCATAAAGAGTTGAGGTATAAGCGCAAGGCAGCATAACAGGTAAATGATGTGTGTGACTTATTGCAGTGCACCAGCAATACACTGACAGAAACGATTGTAGGTATAACGGCACAAATGGAATGGATATTTATGCCATGCACTGTTGGAACTTTATGTAGTCATGCCTCTGCGAAACCCACATTCCTCAGCAGCATTTACACAAGAAGCTCGCACTTGAGCTTGCTGCCGCTTTTCACAGTGTAAACAAACAAAGTTTGGAGCGTTGCAAGCCAACTACCAACCAAAGCCCACCAGAGCACCTCGTCTGCAGGTATCCGCATTTGCTTTGGCTGAGCAAGAAAATAATCGGCCCGAAGCCTTTTGTGTCGCATTTTAGCGTATTAATTACTTTATGATCCATTTCATGTGCATAAGAAATGCTCGCATGCCACAGAAAACCAATTCCGGCCACAGCGACATGCCCAATCCCCTCCTCACCCCCGCCTTAACAAACCTACACCCAGCACACATGCATCCGATATGCAATAAACGATGCTCCGCAGCGCAGATACCGGGCTCAGGGCGTGCGGTGTGCGTGTTTTGACAGCAAATGAGCGCGAATGAGTGCAGCAGGCAAACATGACGCTGTGGTGAAAAACAGAGCAGAGCAGAGCAGAGCAGAGCAGTGCAGAGCAGAGTACAGAGGAAATATTAAATCAAAATTCAAACCGCAGTCAGCAGTTGGTTGTAGCAGGGATCAAGATCAAACTGCTGCAGTCGCAGTCGCGTACATGCCACGATGCTTGATTATCTACATCATCGCCATTCGCCATTCGCCATCGTCATCGTCGTCGTCAGCACCAGCGTCAGCGTCAGCGTCAGCTTCGTCAGCTTAAGCTTCATCTTCAACAACGTCGTGGGTGTGTTGGCAAGTGGTTTTAATGTGCGGAAATGCGTTGTTGTACGTTTTTGGGATTAAACGCATTACTTACATTTGCGTAGGTGTGCGACATGAAAAAAGTGCATTTCAACTGCTTCTTCTTCTTGTTCTTCTACTTCTTCTTTTGCTGCTGCTGCTCTGCTGCTGCTGCTTTAATTTTGTTGTCACACTTTAGCTTATCTAACGAGCTGACTGCGACATAGCAGCCACATGGCTACACGCTCGTCTACACTGGATTCCACAGCACGGCATTGAAGCCAGGCTCTCTCACTCGCTTCGCAATTTGTAAATGCTGCCAATCGCAGCGAAGTCGCACTAAATGGTGGCAAAAATATTGAAACCAGCAATTACGCAGCAAATTAAAATCAAATAACTTAGCATGAAAATCGCATGCCATAAAAATCGCATGCAAATTATAGGTATCCGGAGGACGTATCTGCGCGTATCCGCCGGCAAAGCAGCCAAGCGGTTTGTGCGCATGCTAGGGAGGCAAGTGTTGGCGAGTGTTGGCAAGACATTACTGCAATTTATACTGACACATTGCGGCGAGAACAGATGAAGACGAGCGGGAGGCTCTTTCTAGCGAGTTGACTACTGGCGAGTACCCACACTCAATAAGCTTTTTAAGAAAATGAAGTTATTTCGCAAAGTGGAAACTAAATTTTAATGTAGCCAATACGAAAGCGGTTAAGCTGTCTAAGAAGAGAAAAGCGAGAGTTTGACTCAAAAATTGCCTACCATAGGAAATAATATGACAGCTTATGTGCTATTCAGCTGCAGAAAATGGAGGCCAATAGCCGTTTGAGTGGAGCTACTGTGGAAATAGTGAAAGCATTAATCAATGTAAATGTATTGCGGAGTAATAAATGCTGAATTGTAAACAATTGTAGATTTATCAAACAAACAAATCGAAACCTTTTGCAAAAATTATCGTCAACATCATTTTTTTTATCTTTTTTATGAGGAATTCTAAAAAACTAAGTACATCTGTATATTTCAGTCCCTTACAGCGTGTAGGCAAGGACTCATACAGATTGATCTCTACTACATAATCTTAACATGTGTTCTAAGCACATAAGAATGTTCATCTGAAAGAACTACGCAAGCAAGAAAATGCATAAACAAGCAACTTAGGCATATCAAAAGCTTCGTTTGCGTTTGACTTGCCACATCCCGACGTCGTTTAAACTATGACAAACTCTTTAACGCCAGGCAATTACACGATATCAAGTGCCGAACGGCTTACTTTATCTCCCAAGGACCAGGCTGCCCCATGCCTCATGCCACATGCCGCAGACGTCATACTTCGCCATGCTTCGGCTGTTCGTGCCCACTGTGTAAATTGTTTCATTTCGCTGCACACTCGTGCGAGTGTAAGCGGTAATCATAAGTTGTGCAGTTGCAGTTTAACAAGTGTCATAAATTCAGAACCAGCCGAGCCTGCAACTCTGCCATTCTTCTGCCCGATCTGATTGGCCCCACTCGGCTGGCTGCACTTGACTGCGTTGCATGCTGCCTGCGCGCTGCTTGCTGCTACCAGGCATGGTGAGTTCGCAAGTGAGATCGCGTCGTTCGACTCTGGCTGGCCCCTTTTAATGACCGCCTTTATCTCTTGTAATTTTTTATTGAGCTGGTAATTATACAGCGCATTTAGATAAATAATATTTCGTTTCACTTTACTTTTTTTCGTTTTCTCATTTTTTGCCGTGTACTCGGTGTGCCTTATTTAGGACTTTATTTATTATGTTGCTTAATGTAAATTGTTTGTAAATGCTGAAGGCCTTGATTGGCCACTACAGGCAAAATTATGAAGTTCATAAATTAATAAGGCAAACTTATGTTTTATTTGCAGATAAGATGACTGCAGGGAACGTGCTGTGTTCTCGTATCGATTACAAATAAATCGAAGGCACTTTAAGCCAACTCTGGTCCTTACTCACTTGGGCATCTGGGCATGCATGCATACTCGAACATGTTACATGCCTTATGGGAAGCCACTTGAGTACATGAATCAAATGATCACCGTATATACGTGTTCCATGTTACACAAATACAATTATTTCTAATAATTAATATTAAAATCCCATCTTAAACTTAGAAACACAAGAAGGCAGCTGAACTCATAGCTGGCTCAACTTATCATTTAAAATTAATCTTAATCCTTTAGTGCGCTCAATTGTGCCATTGAAGTTCACCTGCTCGTGGCAGCATCCGTTTTAAGTCGATGACTTACTTTTTGCCAAGCACACACACACAACCATGTGACACGCAAGTGTATAAGCATGTGTGTATACGATAAGGTCAATTGATTCCAAGAGAACACTTCATCACGCTCAACTCGCTGCTAGATGGTTATCATATGACTTCGCAGCATATCGGCAGCAACACACCTTCGTCAGGCCACTTAATGGCAACAATGCCATTGGGATTACATGCAAGCAGATAGCAAAGCACAAAACGCAGCCACAAGCCACCGGCCACATGCCACTTGCGCCCGTCCACAAGCTCGGCCAGCAACAATTAATAATGCTGCCTAAATGCATACTGCATGAGGTGCAGTCCCAGCTGAAGGCTTGCCACAATGCGGCTGCCAATAATTCAATTAAAGCAAAACGACCTGCAACAAACACTTGCAGCAACGGGCCAGCAATGCGCCACTGCCAGCCGTGTATATCAACAACACATTTATTTCACAATTCGCGAACATTAATCACGGCCAGCAAGTCGGCCAGTCGAGCAGTTGAGCAGGCGAGGAGCCAAGGAGCCAAGTAGCCAAACAGTCGCAGCTACTTGGTGGGCGACGAAGTACGAGTGAAAAGTGACTTTGCAACAAGTACCTACCTACCTTCCTGCCTACCTAACTACCCTCTCTCCCTCCTGCCTACCCCGCCAACCTAATCCCGTGGCCAATCCCAAAGAGCAGCAACAATAGCAGTGCAACAATTAAAAGGAGATTAATTAGCCACGCCGATGGTGGTGAGCGTGTCTCTAGCTCAAACTTTTCTCAACAACAACGACGACAACAACAACAACAACAACAACAGCATGCGCGCAGTGGGTTGCCGTGCAGCGTGGCGTGGGGCGAACTGATATTGGATTTCATTTATGCTTTTGCTTTGGCTTTGGCGTTACCCGCTTGTCGCCACATTTGTTGCACAATCGATCTTACGCCGCTGAACACACATGAGCACGCATGCGTTTGCGCAGCAGTTGACCAAGTATCCAAACATCAAACGGTCAGCACTATGCCAAGTGATCTTCGGTTCTGTCTCGATGCCAATGCGAGCGTGTGGCGATCGTGTGACAAAGCCTAAAGCGAAAATGCATTTCGTTTTTTCCTTTTCTTCCATTTTTTTTTTTTTTTATTTCCTTTGCTTTAATTACAGTTTTCATAGTCGTTAATTTTTCAATTTCCCAGCAACTGTTGCCAACTGCCTAACGATGCGACGATTGCTGCACTGTGCTCCTATCGGCAATTGCTGCTGCTGCTGTTGCTGCTGCTGCTGCCGACCTGCCGACCACACCAGCGATCACTTTGTCATTCATTCATTTATTCATTCATTTGTGTTTTGCTCGTTCGTTCTTCCGTCCGTCCGTCCGTCCGTCCATTCATCTGTGCGTCCGTTTGTTCGTTAGTTAGTGTGCTGAATCGTTACAGGTGGACATGCGAAAGTCGACGACATGGACGTGGACGTGGACGTGGACGTGGATGACCCACCTGAAAGCACAGCGGGTGTATGTGCACATCGACAGCAAAATTGCTGCTGGGTGGCTCTAATGTTGCTGTCGCTTAGCTGCAGTTGCTGTTGCGGTTGCTGTTGCTGTTGCTGCTACTTTGGGGCGCCATGACGATTGCCTTGGCTATTGCTGTTGGTTACATTTTCCGAAATTAATTGTAAACGATTAAATTTCAAATTTACCACAACGCAATACAACATTTGCCGAAGTCACCTGCATGCCAGGCTGGCCTGCCCGCTGCTCATGTTGTTGCCACATGCCACAAACGTAACGTCAGCAACATTTCGCTTCCGTGCCGTGCCACTCTGTTGCGTGTCGCTTACTCTTTTTTTGTTTTTCTCTCTCCATTCGTCGTAGACTTTTGCATTTTTTGTTAGTTGTTCCTTTTTTTGTTTTTTGTTTTTTTGTTTTTCTTTCTTTAAAGTGAAAATCATTAGTTTTCATTTGTGGCATTTAGGGCGTCGTTGCGCTTTACTCGCTTGCTTTGACTGCATTTCGAATGGGGCGTGGCAGGCGCACCAAACTGCTTTGCATTGCAAATTAAATTTCAGTGCAATTTTCACTTGCTTCGTGTTTGCTCTTATTGTTGTTGTTGTTTTTGTTACTGTTGCAGTTAGCATTACTGTTGCATATTGCATGACCGCCACACATTTCATTTTTCACAGTTTTCCGTTTGATTTTCGCTCTGCACCCTGCTGTGTGCTTCTTTAGTTGCGATTGTTGTTGTTTTCCAAGTTATTGTTGTTGTCGTATATTGTATGTCGTTGCTGCTTTTTACTTACAAACTTTGTTGTGAATTTTAGTAATTAAAAATATTTCTCTAAATTACTTTGACTGCACTTAGATTTAGCAATTAAAATTTCTATAAGGAAATACCCTTTGACCTTCACCCTGAACTTTATGATTTCAGCTTGCTTGCGTTTTTATCGACGACCATAACATTTTATTATATTACGTGATTAAAGTTTTGGTTGACTAAAATAAATTGCTTTCGTTGAAAATCTGTTTTTATTTTAATGCTAATGAGTTTCCTTACTTCAACTTTCAATGTTGAATATTTATTTGTCAAATGCATAGTTCATGCAGAAAATAAATGATCTTATTAAAAATTAAATCTTCTTAATTTCTTATTGAAGATTTCTCAGCCACCTCAAGCCAGAAACTCTGGCCGAGTGATTCAAGAGCCAAGTGGCTGAAGTTGATGAACTCAGCTGATCGGGATCTACACAGGAATAGCAATCAACTAAGCAATTGCATTGCATAACCAAGTGTAACTTTTCCAAACAAACAAAAAAAGGGGGTTGGCTCATTAAATTAAGTTTTTGTCACTATTAGAAAATATATGGCTTGTCGAACTGGCACGTAACCTAGAAATTCGCTACGCTTATTTAGCCTTATTTGTTGTAGCTATTGCTCATTTAGTTGTTTGTCGTTGCTGCTGTTGTGTTGGATTGCACAAAATAGGCGAAAAAGACACATGTACGGGAGGACGGACACACACAATGGACAGAATAGACAGAACAGACAACTTAACGAGGTCATTTTAGGGCGATGGTCTTGTACATTGCGCCTTTTTCATGTTCTAATGTCAACTCATAACTCGAATGCTAACAACAACAATGACAACAACAAAAATTACAACAACAAACTGGATACAATACAATTTTTTAGTTTCATTGTTGACTCGCTTACAATGAAATCAAATGCATTGATGCGGGACGTCGCGGCCAAGAGGGTAGGCAAAAAGGCGCTATGGGCCAATTCGCGTAACAAGCCACGAATCAAGACAAGCCAAGCCAAGCCAAGCCAAGCCAAGACAACGCAAGAAACTAACCAAGAAACGCGCCAAAAGTGGCAAGTTCTTTGTGGCATTTTGGCCTACAAACAAAAAAGTTGGCGGGCTGTCGTTGTTCTTCTTGTTTTCTGTTTTCTGTTAGCTGTTTTCTTTTTTTCTATTTCTATTTCTATTTCTTTTTGTTTCATAGTACAGCCGCATTGACACGAACTTTGTTTAAGGTTTTTGCGCTATGCGCTGTTTCGCCTTTGCCTATTTTATTAGGCGCATTGCCAAAGTTGACTTCTTGACTCATTTTCTCGGTCAAAGTTTCAAGTTGAAGGCACAACTGTTGGCAATAACAATTGAAATACATGAGCGCAGGCAAAACAAACAGAAAACATAAAAATTGGCAAAAATTTCCATGTGTTAGCCATGTTTCTGTCAGGTTCTTGCCGCATTTAGCTGGGATTGTCTCCAGCTGGCACTTGCTGCAGAGACTTTAGGAAAATTATACCCCAGAAAACAAAAACTGCACCTATTAAAAAATCAAATGACCTCCAAGCAGTTTTTGCTTCGCTTTTTGCTGGCGTTGTGCTAATCGGACTTGGCTTTTTATTAGACAAATTATATGTTTCCTCAAGCCAAAAGGCTGATTTTCTTGTTTATTATTATGGCGAGTTTATAAAGTTTGCGAGTGTTAAGGTCAGAACGAAATTTAAGCTGTTTTATAGATATTTAGTGTTGAAAAATAAATTATGAATTTAAAATTCAATTTTATTTTATTTTATTTAACAAAATTTCCATTTGAAATTCGTATGCGATTTAATTGATATAATAAGTTGAATTGTTATGGCACTAGTTTTTTTTTTTCTTTATGCTTATAGTAAGATCATATTACATTCGAGTTAATCTGTTAAAAAAAAATCTGGAATATTGCAGGAATGCGTGCAATGGAATTAATACTTATGATAAATTAGGAGAATGAAACCGATAAAAAAACGCTGCGAAAAGCGTAACAAAGTGTAAAGGTAATAAAAATTCATTTTGTATATGGCATCATGCATAAGTGTGAAGAATTACATGAGCATTTTTCATAAGAAAAATTCCGTTTTCGCATTCGGAAATCCCACTGCACTTCATAATAAACCTAAATCTGCTTGTTCATACTTCATAGAGTTTCCTATGCCAAAAAGCCAAAATAAAATTGCATATCAAATGTTTAATGAAACAAATCAAATAAAAGCAACAAGTTGCCAATAGAAGGTGTAATTTAGAAAAAAAAGAAAAACCTTAAATAAAATAAAGGAAATAAAAAACTAACAATAAAAGTCGATTTTCTCCCAATTTTGGAAGCTTGATTTGTCACGAAATGTTTTGGATTTTATTTTCTTTTCTTTCAGTTTTTTAGTTTTTTATTTTTTTGTAGCCCTGCTGCTTTACGTAAAACGTACGAAAGACAAACAAATTGGTCTGTAGTTGAAAATTGACAAGAATTTCGTGACTTTGTCACCTTTTTTTTGTAATCTTTTTTTTTTTTTTTCAGTACTTTTGCTGCCTTACAACGAACCCCGCCAGGGCAGCAAAGCGAGGCTTTCTTTTACGCTGAGTGTGCAAAGTGAACTAAGCGCGTGCGCACAAAAGGCGCGCTTCAATCGCTTTGATTTCTTTAATACGAAAATTTAAATTTATTTTGACTTGCGCAGGAGTCAAAAAAAAACCAAAAACGAAACTCAACAAAAAAGAAAAAGCAAAGCAAAGTTAAGCGAAGCAAATCACTTCATCATCATGACACGCCGCGCACTAAGCGAAATTCTAAGGCACAAACTTTGCCGGGTGGAGTTTTTTTTAACTGCGCTACTTGGGTTCGATTTGGAGACTTTGTTTTATTGGTATATACTTGGTATACTTGCTGCTGCTGCTGCTGTTTTTTTTTTTGCTGGCTTTTTTTTGTTGTTGTTGCTGTAGCTGTTGTACCTGTAACCTTTTGCACTTGGAGCTTTGTTTTGGTTTGTGGTCTGCTCATTTCTATTTGTAAGTTGGTCGGCGACACTGCAAACGACTTGACAGTTACAGACACGAGACGTTCATTGTAGAGGTCTTTGAATTGTAGTTTGGCTCTTATTTTATTTAGTTTTTCGGTTTTTTCCTTTTTTTTCTTACTTGTGCTTGCTAGTTACCGACCTGACACTAAGTACCGTTAAAATTGAATCAAACTTATCTATCATTATTTTTTCAGCTGCGCTCAAAAACGTGGCTTGAACGGTGATTTTTCTTCCTTTTAATTGAATTAAATTAGTTGGGCTGTGGCTGTTTGGGTTTTTAGGGTCAATTTCAGCACTGAG
Organism: Stegana nigrithorax; assembly: GCA_037044495.1. Classification (NCBI taxonomy): domain Eukaryota; kingdom Metazoa; phylum Arthropoda; class Insecta; order Diptera; family Drosophilidae; genus Stegana; species Stegana nigrithorax. The sequence continues at coordinate 71,161 of JBAMBQ010003198.1, read as the reverse complement.
CCGTCAACCGTATGTGAGTTTATGATCGATGTGGACTTGCTGTTGCTAGAGTGGCACTATACAACTTTTTTAACAACATCGCCCGACTTTTATCAACACAAAGTTCACCTTTTTTAGCAGAGGACTTTTTAGCAAATTATTTCAAGATATGTATGGACACCTTAAGTACCACAGACTATAGAGCAATCAAAGTACTTCATTTGCAATAACACAACAACAAAGTCTTAAAATTTTTTCCCTTGAAGTGTCCAAAAAGGCGTACGCTATAATTTAATTTTTCTAAACCTTTACTATTTTCGTACACTATAAAAGCGGAAGTTTCCCACGTCTGCCAAGCGACTCAACTGATAAATTTATTTGCCACGCGAAAAATTGTCTGAAATAGCGGCGCAACCGCAAAATTGCTAAAAAAAAATTAAAAAGAAAATAAAAAGAAAAGAGAAAAGCGAGCATTAAGTTTTAAAAGCTTAAAGTGCCGAATTCGAAATCAAATAAAATTGTTGATGTTAAAATGATTTTGCGGTTGCTGCTGCTTGTGGCATGTTTACCATATATAGATTGATTGCTCTACATAGCAACAAGTACAACAACAACAACAACAATAACAGCAACAGCGTATAATATCAGCAACATTTTATGCACTGCAACACAATAAATTTCAATTACACTTTATTGCACTTTTACTCGGCAAAGAATTCTCTCCTGTTGCGTTGTTGTTGTTGCTGTTGTTGTTGTTGTTGCTGGTGCTGCTGCTGCTGCTGTTAATGCTTTTGTGGCCAATCACTTTGCTCGTTTGGCAGTGCATCAATTGATTTATTTGTACATCGTGGGTCGGTGTATGCTCATTCGTTCGATTGCTTTGGTTGTTTAGTTTAATAGCAAAATTCCATAAAGTATGACCCCATCTTAAGACATGCTGTTGTTGCTCTTGCTGTTGCTGTTGTTGTTGTTGTTGTGCTTGTTATTGGCTTTTGATGCAACGCCGTTGATTTTGGGTCACACAAGCCAGCAAGCTTAAATGCAGTAAGACAGAAAAGCAGAAAGGCGGACTCACGGCTGACCGTGCAGTGAAATCTCCGATTTGGCCACGCTCACACACAGCACACAGCACACAGCGACCAGTGAACAGCGAACAGCGAACAGCTCACGGCAACACTCGAAGCGCACAATATGGCAGCTGTTGGCAATGATGCGTAGCGACAACATGACATGCACCATAAGTGTACTGAAATCGGTAGACAAAGACGCTTACGCTTTGATGGATCATTTGTCCCAAGTTTAGAAATTTGTTAGCTTTTAAGTGGCAAGTACATGGCGCGTAAAAGATTTCCCTAAGATTACTTTGCTTCGCATCCCAAGTATTCAACTGCCGCCAAGCAAACCACATAATATTACACAAGTTTCCTTCTTTTTTCCACAGGCAAGCGAACACAAAACTTTTGCCAGTGCATGGCGGTCGGTCAGACAGGCGGCTTATCAACATCGCATATGCCATACACACACAGATCTCTCATAACCCGCGTTCGGACGCAATGCGGAATGCAATTGAGTGAAATATTTTAGAAAGTCAAAGCAAGACATGAAAAATCAATCATGTCAATTTGGAATAAGATGTTGACAAGCGCGCCAGCAGCCATGCATATGGCCACAAATCCTCCACACAACTGCGGTCATCTTCAAAGCTTAATGCGATTCTCCGACTGTTGAGAACTCAACTTAACTCCACTCAGCTCAGCTCAGCTCAGCCCAACTCAATTCAACTCAACTCGACTCAATTCATATGTGCACACTGCGCACAACGAATTTATGTGACATGTTTGGCTTTGTTTCATAAGCCTTTTTGGACCTTTTCTTGCACAGGAATAGAATGGAAAAAACACAAGAAAAAAATAAAGAAATAGCCTTTCAAAAGCAAATTAATTATAGCGCAAAAAATCAACTAACTTGGCCTATAAAGCCTTGTGTGAGCTTGTCTCTACAAGTGTCTATATGCTTTACGAATTTTGTATTTTTATTTTTATTTTTTTTTTTTTTTTTGTTTTGATTTTTCTACGAATTGACATGAAATTTCAAATTCTAGACCGCACATAAGCACCAGCACCAGCAACAGCAACAGCACCGTTCCCGACGGCCACGGCACGACCGCACCCAAAGCGCCAAGTGAACACCCGGTCCGGACCCACTTGGTCCTGGCGCTTAGCTTTGTTAGCCACACGTACCACAGACCATATGCAGCTCATTGAGCGTTTTTTGTTTTGATTTACTTGCCTAGATTTTATTTATAGACGTCATTCACGTCGTCGGCGTCGTCAGCGTCGTCGACGTCGCATGGCTATGCCAGGCACCCTGTTGCGTCATCCTGTGCCGGCTGTCGCTGCAGTGGGTGGTGGCTTTACTCTTGTTTTGTTTTTCTTGCTATGCTGCTGCAATTTCAACTTCATTGGATTTCAGCATCTATTGCGATTCATGCTGATTGCTGTCGTTTTTTAATTTGGCAAATTTATTTCCGCAGCTTTACAGTAGTTCGTTCGTTCGCTTGTTCGTTGGTTTGTTTGTTCGCTCGTTTGCTTGCTTGTTGTTGCTGTTATTGTTGCAGTAATTCAATTGGCTTTTCCTATATACAGCTAATTCATAGAAATCTTGTTTTGTTTTTCACTTACACATACACTTTAGGTAGCCAAAGCATTTCTATGTACAATGGGACAAACTGAACAAAATATTGCCATAAAAATCATTAAAATCTTAAAATACATTATTTTTAAAATTATTCAACTGACCACTTCGATTATAAGGGAAAGTCTCATCTCAGCTAATTATCCCAGGCAAGCACAATAGATGAAGAATGATAATGATGTATCTTGAATCACTATAATGAAAACAGGTTGAAAAAGAGTATTGGCCTTTTATATAATATTAAAATTAAAATTAATTTATGCCATATAAATGCTATCCACTCCACAGTAAATCACTAAGACAGCAGACAGTGCATACAGAGTCAAATAGACACACAGACAGACAGGCGGGCAGGCAGGCAGGCAGGCCGACATTTCATTCAACAGCGAGAAAAATCACAAAAACAACACCAAACGAAACCGTCAAAAGCGCCAATCCGCCAAGGACCACCCACTGGCTTAAGTTTCAACAAATTTACACAAACAGGCATGCAGGCAGCCAGGCAGCCGGACAGCCTGGCAGGCGAGCAGGCAATCAGACCGGCAGCCAAGCCACACAATGCGGCATACGCGTGCAAAATAAGCGCAGCAAATGCATACAACTAAAAAAATCAAAAAGAGGGAAAAAACACCCAAGTAATTTTTCAAAGAAAATCGAAAATCAAGCAGCAACAACCGCAACCCGACAGCAGCAACAGCAACAACAGCAACAACAGCAGCAACAAATACGTCACTCCATGTCGACTTAATTAATAGATTTATCGTTATGTTTCATATTACAGCAAATTGTTAACGAATTAATCCTTTCAGGTGTGTAAATTGTCTACAAGTATAAAAAATCGAGTTGAACGTGCATTCAACAGATTACTCATACGCCATGTGAATCGTTAATTAGCGCATTTCGTCACGCGGAACGCCCCACAAGCTGAAGCAGAACACCGAAGGAGAGCTGATGAAGCTGTGTGGCCACAGACAAACTAAACCATGCCAAAGCCAAAGCCAAATCCGAAGTCAAAGCCAAAGGCAAAGCCAGACCAAGCACAAAGCCAGTTAAGCACAACTTCTGTGACACATTATCGCAAAAGGTCAATAAAAAAGAGTAAAAACTGAATTATAGACGTGACTGCGCACAAAGAACAACCAGAACAGCAACAACAGCAACAACAACAACAATAACGAGAATAGTTAGCTAAGCGCTGCCATCTTGACTGCCAGCATTGGCTGCCGCACATGTGGTGGCTTGTCGACTGTCAAAAGGGATAAGAAATGCCTGTTGCCCTCGATTCTAGACAACCTTCGTGGCATTATTCGGTTTCTTTTCTGTTTCTGTTTCTTTCCTCTTTCCTCTTTGTTTTTGTTTTCCTTTTTCTTCTTTAGGCTGCATTTTTTCTTTTCTTTTTTTTTTTTGTTTGTTTGTTTCTGCGCATTGCAGCTCGGTCATGCCTGCGCTGCTGAGCTAAGTCGATTCTTGCGCACGCGTTGCCAAATATGGTCAAAGGTTTGCCCCAGCGCACAGCATCGCCGTCGTTTTCGCTTCGCCACACAATTCCTGTGCGCATCTCTGTGGCGATATTTCAAATTTATGTTCAAAAACTTTTGCTTGAACCTGAACTGATGCTGATGCAACTCTATGCTGACTCTGTGTGTGTGTGCGCTTGCTCGCTGCTGCTTGCCTGGCTGACTGGCTTGGTTTGGTTTGGCTGGGTTTTCTATGGAAAGCATATTGGCAGTTGGCAGTTGGCAGTTGGCAACATGGCAACACATGCTGCTGCGCCTCTGCCACAATCGCTGCGTGTGTTTATCATCATCGCGAGCGAGCGTTAATGCTGCTGCTACTGCGCTTTGCTACTGTTTCGCTGTGTTCGCGTTCGCTCATCTGCTGGTCGCGCAGCCAGCGACGCAATAGACTTTGCGACTTTGCTAAGTCCGTGCACATGATTTACTACTTCAACTTGATATTTGTGTTGATGAGCAGCAGCAGCAGCAACAGCAGCAGCAGCGGAAGTGAGTTATGTATTTGCTTAAAGCTGGCTTAGCTGTGAGCCGCATGTAAACTGCCACACTGGCGTAGTACATAAACAGGACAGAGATAACTTCTGTGAAATTGTCACAGTTTCACAGAAATATTACGGTAAGCATTGCCAGCAGACGGACGCTTGGTCCAGTTTGCATACATGCCAGCGTTTATATGCGAATGGTTACTCGATTTTATCGTCCAACGTCAAACTTTTGCTACTTTAAAGCTTCTCTAAAATGTACATTTACTAAGGTGAATCCGAGATGTGATGCTATAGGCATATCCCATATATAGAACTCTTAGAATTATATTTTGCTAAATTGAGTTTGTCTGCAGTCACTTTGCAACTGTACACTTGTATAATTTTGCCAATCTCACAAGTGTTGATATGTAGTTTTTTTTTTCTTTTTTTACATTAGATTATTCAAATTGGCAGCACGGCGCACTTTCACAAAATGCAAACCCTTAACACAATTAATCTAATCACAAAATAGCAAAGCATATTAACAAAGTTCAAGTGAGTACGAGAAAGTTTTGCAGTTGCGACTGTGATCATCAAAATCTGCCGCATCCGCTTGAATAAGTAACGACTACTGACAGTCAAAGCCAAAAGACTCCCGCACCATTACAACGCAACAACAACAGCCACAAAAACGAACATCGCCACTGAAACTGAGACTGTAGGCAATGCAAACGTTGAAAACCATTTCAAAAACCATTACAGATTAGACGTTTAAGATGGCACCGCACGCTACTTAAAGCCATTCCGCGCCAAGATCGTAACATATGTCAACACCATGAACTTGAAACCTGAGCAAACCGCAGAGCGGACTAGAGCAGAGCAGAGTGCAGTGCAGCACAGCGACAGGCAGCAAGAAGAAGGCTTAAAAGCATTTTGTATTCTAATTAGATTGTCAACAACACGAAAACAACCTCATTTCGCTCAAATGTATTTTCACATTAGCGCCAACAACAACAAACACACAACAAACTTGCCAAACACTAAAAAAAAACCAAAAAAAAAATAAAATAAAACAGAAAAAAAAAGGAAAAAAACATAAAGACAAAAATCTGCATAAAATTGTGGCAAAGCTTCCTTCGTTTACTTCTGCTAAGTGCCGTCGAGCCGAGTTCCAGGCAGCGGCGCAGTGCAGTTCACTTGGGTTGCAGTTCATTTGAGCAAAATTTAAAGTTCATTAACATGCACAGGTTAATTACCGCTTTTCTACGTCGTCGTCTTCGACGTCATCAACTATGCAAGTGTGTGTGTGTGTGTGTGTGTGTCGTTCCATGTGCTGTATGCGCTTGTGGCTTTTCAAGGAAATAAGCCATTAGCCAAGTTTGCAACGTTGCCAGCGTTGCAGGCGTCTTGCGCTAGTTTGGGGGCGTTTCATGCGATAAAATGGCATAAAACCGCACATAAAAACACATGTAACTCACGGCAACATTTCAACTCTATACACACGTACACGTACCAGTCGGTATTATCGGATCTACTTGTATGTGCTTTAGTCTACATGAACATATGTATGTGTGTATGTATGTTCGGCTACTATTTGCCACTCGTGCGCGCACTGTGACAAATGTTGCCCATCGACTGCTCCACATGCAAAACGCGCCACTGATAAGCCACTTAGAGACAGCAATAGTCCTCAACTGGCATTTGTTCAAAGGCAGAAGCTGGCATCTATGCAGGCAACAGGCACCAGGCAGCAGGCACGATCATTAAAACAAAAGCGACAGCAGCTACTGGCCTGCTACCCGTCTGCCTGTGCCTGTGCCTGTGACTTGGCCCCGGTGTTGGATTACCTTAAACGATCCGCGTGAATAACTAATTTCAACGGAAGCTGCACAATGGTCAGGCAACATTTATCACCCACCATCATGAGTGCCAGCATCAGCCAGCCAGACAATGGCTTGTGTATGCATGTGGCTTATGCAGCAATCATGCGCTGCTGCTCCTACTCCAGCTCCTCCATCTCCTCCTCCTCTTCCTCCTGCTACTGCTGCTGCTAGGTTGGCGCATTACTTTAGTTTAGTTTCGTTTTGCTATTTATTTATTTTATTTCATTTAATTTTTTTTTTTTTTTTTTGTTTTGTGTTAGCCAGGTTAATTCGTTGCACGTCGTGTATAAATAAATATTTGACCGTTTTTGAGAAAATGTCGTTGGCTGGTTTTTGAAATTAGTGCGTTGCTGATGAACGCGGAACACCTGAACTTGTGTTTAGTTTAACAGAAACAAACTAAATTCGATAAGCATTGCAGTCAGACTGAGCAAGAGGAAACTGGCGAGTAAGAGACAGAAACATAACTCAAGTACAAAATAAGTGAAAATACAATACATATAACGAAACATTTCTTATACGAAATTAAAACTTACATTTTGCTGATATGCACATCATGCCGCATGACGTTCCTGCTGGCATTGACTGGCGCATCGGCATGCAAAGCGCGCTTTTCCAGCTGCATCCGATGCAGCACATAGACACATAGATTCGATGTACACGTAGATAAATAGGCCCGCCTAGCATTAGAAACTTCAGACAATTTGATTAATCGCTGACCTCGTTTACACAAAGCCTGAACTCTGAACTCATTAGCATTTTAATAACGATTGAGGTAAGTACACACATACAATCAATAAAAAGCTGAACAAAGTAAAAGAATCATTCTAGTAAACACAATTGAACTTTGTGTATTGCTTTTGTACAGCAGTTACAAAACTAATTAAAAATGCCATACGCCATGGCAACAATAACAACAACAAGACAGCCAAGCAAAGCTTACATAGCCACAACCCAAAAGCCAAGTTGAAAACTTATGGCACCCACAGCGAACAGCATGGCACGCGATAATCAATCAAAACCCATTAAAGAAAAGTTTCTTTAACTGCATATAGTACAAGAACACTTATGAGTATTCGTACACATGCCAAGTGAATAGATTTCCAGAGACTTTTGTATAGAAAAAAAAAAAAAAAAAAACAAAAATGAAAACGAAACGACACACACAACGTATAAGTAACTATTTTTTCTTGCGCCATGCGCGCGCGCACAGCATCAAGCAAATCGAACTGACAGCCACCAAGAGCAAGAGCAAGAGCAAGACCGAGACCAAGACCAAGTGATTTCCAGTCAAACCAAATGAAATCGTAGTAGAAAGGAGTGGCAATAAAAAAAAAAACAGAGTAAAAAGATAGACACATACGCACACGAGCGCGACGTCAAGACAAGTTAAAAAGATCAAAATCAAATATATTCAAGATCAGCGACAAGGTAAACCAAGAGGCCATGCAGACCAGACACCAACACCAGCAACACCGGCAGCAGTGGCAGCCAACGCTGAAGATGAAGATGAAGTCGTAGACAACAACACTTGAAAGAAAGAAAAGCTCGCACCATGTTTTTGATTGACGGAATTAGAATATGAAATCGTGCGAGTTTATTATTATTATTATTAAATGACCCAATTGTGCCTAAACTGCTTACTTCACTTTAGCTTATGCCAATAACATGCACATGGAGTGAGTACACATGACTGGAAAGTGAAGGCGAAGGCGTTGCTCCGGCTACGGCAGTGACAGCACAGCAACAGCAACAGCAGCAGCAGCAGCAACAGTCGCAAATATCGTCGTCAAGAATGTCGCCTATGCCTGGCATTGTGCATGTGTCTCCTGTTGTGGCAGTCAGCGCCTGCGTATGAGCGAGACAGACGACTGTGCACAGTTTCAGACAAACTGCAAGCTGCAAATGCAAATTAACCGCAAAGAAAATCATATCAGCAAAATGGTTCAGTACAGTTCAACTTTCTAAATGAAATTCCAATCATGTGTTATTGTTGTTTTTGTTGTTGCAATTGCTGCTGTTGCTCTTGTTGTTGCTGCTGCTGAATGCCAGTCCATGCCTGTATTATGTACTTTTTCTATTAGTTTATATTTAAATCTTTCGCTCTTTGGGGCAGCAGCCACGGTGCACGGTACAGGGAACACGGTACGTGTGTGCATTTTAATAGTAAAAAATTAAACAAATAATTTGAAGTAAAAATACGCAAATTGATTGTCACTTGGCACTCAATGGGAAAGTCTTTCATATGATGTTGGCTAATGCTGGCACGGTACTTACAATTTTACTTGTAAGTTTTGCACATGTGCGAGGGTTACTCGTCAACTTTATGACATGTATGATTTCTTATTTTGACCAGCAAAGAACACATTAACCCAACATCCTCAATAACCTTTTGAGCTTCTTAACTCAATTAACTAATTAAAATAAAAAAAAACATATTCCTCGAACGTAATATGCAAGTCTATGGAAAATACAAACATTATGTCGTAAGTTAAGTAATAAAATTAAGTCAAGGCTTTAGCTACTCCCCAAAGAGTTTCTGTTATCCTTCTTCGGCAGTATTGCCGTGCCTACTCTCTCTTATACTTATTTATGTTAGAAACTTTCAATGTGGACCCTCGCCAATATGCAAATAACAAAATGTTGTAGTGAAGGTCTCTACGTTAGAGAAATGTAACACTTGTGTCTGCATTCATCAAAGCTCGATTCGTTGCGCTCGAAATGTTGCCCACAGGCCAAGGCGACGATCGATGACGATCGTATGAACACAAACAATAATCGCATGTAAACACCTTTCTCCCTGTGGACGATGTTTAATAATAAAATAAATTTAGTTACCAAATGCGATCATTCGGCATGATTTGTTTCGGCCAAGTGCACCACAGACTGCATGACTCTGACTCTGGCTCTGGCTCTGGCTCGGTAATGGCACACGGACAAACGGACACAGAGCCATGCAAACTCGTGTGGCCCACGATTGAACTGGTGCGCATGCGCATGCGCCCGCATAAATATGCAATGCCCACAGCCGGAGCAGACTTTGAATGCAATTCGCGACATTTCTCGTCGTGTCCGTTTCACTTTAATTAATCCCCGTATGTCAGGCTACATTGCCGACAATCTCAAGTGCCTCTGCCCGTGTCTGAGTCTGAGTCTGTGTCTGTGTCTGTGCCTTTGCCTGTGAGTCTACCTACTCGCTTGCTTAGTTGCCTGCCTGCCTGCCTGGCTGCCTGCCTGAAGCTTTGGCCAAATTTCGTAGGCTTTTATTGCCGGCGACAATTGTCACACGGCAGGCAGGCATGAGTGCTTCGGCCGCCTGGCCGCCTGGCAGTCGCATATCAGCATGTCCATCTGCGCGGTATTTTGTCTCGGCGCGTCGCTTTCAATGTCGCAGACGCCGTCTTTGCCGCTGTCGTCACTCAGTTGCCACTCAAACGCATATCTCCCTGTCACTTTGTCAGTCATTTCGACGCAGCCGCTGGCTACTGCTTTGCCGTGCATATTTTCAGCGGTTCCTCCTGCTCGCAGCATATTGCTTCTGCTGTTTCTGCTGCTGCGCCCGCCGCCAGCGTTACACACGTAATTGTTGTTGACAATCTTAGTGACATGTTGCTATGTGTGTCCGATGGAGCTGACGCTGGCGTGGCAGCGGTCTAAGACGATTTGCAATCATTTTGTTCTGCTTATATCATTTCGCACTTCTTGATTGCTGCATTTAGTGTTTTTAGGCGTTTTCCACGTCTGGCAGCGCGTATTAGTGTCACTCGCATGCGTATTTACAGTTGATTTGTTGTCGAACAAGCTCGTTGGTATGCAGCAGAGGCAAGGCGCGACCTAAGAATGCTTAAGCAAGCGACACACAAGCACAAGTGTAATGAAACTGTGTTAAATCATTTGTACAATACAAAAAAAAATAAACAGTAGCGAGCATTGTCAATAGCTGATTAATATCCGGTTATGGGATAAACACATTTCAGATAAGAGTCAGGTGGGCCAATCAAGGTACTAATAAATTCAGAATAGGCATCCGCAAATCCCTCGACTAGCTTCAAGCTCAGAATAGTCGTGACTAAACCCTCAGGGTGGACTCATAAAATAAGTTGGGTCAAGTGAGACAATAATATGTTAGTAGCATGAAAAAATTATTACGTTTATATATTAATAAACATATACTTGATCCGATCTCGTTACCCTGTGGATATTGTAACATATCTTAGTCGTCTGGTGTAAGATGAGTAGATGAATATCAGGACTGACAACTTATTCAGTTTGCTAAAAACTCCTCCTTTTAGTTTAAGTTAACAATGTTGGTATCAATTGATCTAAATGTCCTTACTAAACTTCCAAAGTATGCCAATTATTCGAAAACATAGATTAATTTAAAAAAAAAATACAAAAATCCAAATCAATTCAGTCATCCGTTCAACTTAGATAAACCGAAATTAGCCCAAAATTTTCTCATCGCTCAATGACGAAGCAATGACTTTAAACGATGCGATATCGTACATGTATCAAGCTCAATTGAATTTCAAGCAGAGATTTGCCTATAATTTCTCATTATTTACACAAAAATGACATTTCTAGCAACGACAGATGCGCACAGCAGATACAATTTCAAAATTCGCATGCAGTCATTACGATCATGTCGCAGATACCCGCTCGATCGGACGACAGCAGAAGAGGCTCACGGCTGGCAGAGCGGTTAAACGACCATGGCGGAGTACACGAAAGCCATTACATTGCAAATGTCTGTTCGACGTCAAATAAGGTCTCAAACTACATTCGCAAATGCATGTCAGTGACAACAATAATAAAGAAGAAACGAATCGAAAGTAGACGAACTCGCAGACGAAGTCCTACTCTCAGAGTAGTCAATGGCAGTCAAGCCGAGATTTTTATGCATTTTATTTTAACATTTGACAACAATTCTTTTGCCGCTGCTGCTGTTGTTGTTGTTGTTATATGGTTGTTGTTGCATGTCGATCATGGCAAAATAGCGCAGAAGAAAAAATCGCACTGCAAGGTGCCTATGCGCAAAAAGTCCCACTGACATTGGCATTTGGCGTTGGACCTTTGTTGTCGCCACCGTTGTGTCTTTCGCCGCCTGCCACGCAACACGACGACGACGACAACAACAACAACAACAACAACCAGCAAACAAGCAAACAAACCAAACATTTTCCATTTTCACTGCGAGCCAAATCTTCTATTTTCCTCAGGCACAGTAAACACAAAACAAGAAAAGCATTATTTTATTATTGCCGTTTCAGGCAATGGACGCGCAAGCAAAAGCAGAAATAAAAAATAAAACCCAAAGCTGCAGTCACTCAGTCAACCCACAAGTGGTAGGAGTTGATGCGGGGCCTTGCAGCCGGGGACGCAGTTGCCGGCATACAGCGCCACTTTGCATTTTGGTCAATATTAGCACACAATTCAATTTTTCTTCTTTTATTTTCAACACAATATCGTAAATTTTTACGACAGCAAACTTGCTCTGTGGTCCCATTTTTTTATTTATATTTTGTATTTTTTGTATGCTTTGTTTTTTCTTTTTTTTTTTCTTTCACTACACGCCAAACTATTCAGCCATGTGCGCTGTCTGAACTTTCCGCTTTCACCTGTTCGCTTAGTGTTATGCAAAATATTGCGAATAGTTTGAATTTTTTTTATTTTATTATTTTTTTTTTGGTAATGTTTCACTTTTTTTATTTTTTGTTTTTGATTTATTAGTTTGCGATTTTATTTAAATTTATTAACTGCACAGTTTTAGTGGCGGAGTTGGTTCACTTAATTTGATTTATTATGCTAAACTTTTTTTATCGCAGTTACAAACTTTTGGCCTAATATGAGTTTGAATATAACAGATCAAATGGAATTTTGTGGGAGTTTGTCTGAACTTCAAGTCTTAGACATTCACTTTGCTCTTGTGGCGGCTTGCACGGCTACGTGCACAAATTGTAAAAAAGTAATAAAATAAAAGAAAATTAATAGCAACGTTAACAGCTACTGAAATTGGCAAACGATGGCACTATGCCACACTATATATCATGATGTGAGTAATAATGGAAAAATAAACGGAGTTAGCGTAAAATAATAATGACTTAATTAACAGCTTCTGCAGATGTTCAAGTCAATAAAGCATTAAAAAATTTTGTTAGTTCTAAAAAATATGTATGAAGTGGGCTTTGCAATTCTTGTAATAAACATCAATTTATGTTAAGCAGAAGCTTTAAAAAATTCATTTCTTTACACGCATTTTTATATAATAAATCTTAGAACTGATGGAAAAGGTTTCATGAGCAAAAATATTTAAAAAACGAAAACAAAATTTATGACAGATTAATTCAAAATGTTGGACTTACCTTGCCTGATTGACACATATTTCCACAGTCATATATCTGCCACATGATTTATTATAATCAAGTGATAATTTCCCACATTGTGACACTGAAAAAGAAAAGCATAAATGCATCTGAACATGTGACAAGCTAACAGTTAAAAAACAATTTGCTGCAACTCGAACGCTTATGCATCTAAAGCATTTGCGATGTTAACACATTTTCCGCAGCTTGTACCAATTAATTTTCGATTAAATAGCGGAGGTAGAAAAACAAAACTAAATAAAATTCCACAAAAAACCAAAATATCGAAAACAAAAACAAAAAAAAAACAAAAAAAAAAAAAAAACAAAAAAAGAACATAAAAGCAAAAACAAAAAATAAAATAAACCTCCCGGCATTCACAGCACATAGAAAGCATTTCACCTGAAGCATGTGGCATGTTGAACATTCAACTGAGACAAGCTGCAATAAATAAATGTGAGCAGCATTGAGACTGCTTCGTCTTCGTCGACAACGTCGTCGTCATCGTCATCGCCATCGTCATCGTCATCTTCATCGTCATCTTCCTTGTTGTCGACTTCGTTTTTATTGTACAAATTGTTTTCCATGTCAACGGCAAAAGAAAGAGAAAAGCTTTTAACCTCGCTTTATTAACGAAATTAATGTGAAATCAAAAGTTTAAAACAATAGTTGTGTTATTGCATTTTTAGTTGGCTTTCAGGTTGCTGCAGCAAAGCTTGTCCACTTCTTTTTTACTTGTACACAATGAATAGCGAAGCTGACCGTCGTTTTAACCCACTAAGTGGCCAACAGCTAAACTGACACCTCGGGGGTTTCGTTTGAAAAGCGTTTAAATAACTAATTGCCTTGGGCTAGACATGTTTGGTCGCTAAGGCGATTAGCTTTTTCAGCATTGCTGGAGACACGAAAGTTAATAAACAATTTTCAATTTACTTTTACACAAGAATAAGTAAATTATTGACGGCACGAAAACCCACTTCATGGATGTCAACGCGAGCATATTCTGTTTCTGTATTATTCCTGAAATAATTTGCACCTTAAGAGATTAATATTTGCTAAAACCTATCAACTTTGGGTCTTAAGAACTTGGATGAGGAAATCTCTACTATTCATAAAACCTGGAAGCTTCTCATTTTTTCGGTGAATCTACCTGACAGTAAATACATGTAAAATTTTTATTCACGGAAATTTGGATTTACTTATGTATTGCCAACAATGATTCTTAATAACACATAACCTTCAATCCAATCAAAATTCTTTAAAATTGAAGTTTTTATAATGGTTTATGATGACACCAAAAAAAACATTTATTTGCTTATATCCACCTCCGCTTCGGAACTATCCAAATGCACGAAAGCCGCTACGCGACCAGACCTCAGGTAGTCCCGTGGATTAGTTTTCATTTTACAACGATAAGACGGCATTATTGTACAACTTGACCGACGATTCAATGCCAACGACGTGGCAGACTTTTGGAGCGAAAACAGATTTACACGATGCAAACACATGTCATAGTAGAATTTCGGAGACCGTCTCAAACGATTGGATTCTCTACGAGCAATCTCCGCAGCGCGTGCAAGTTCGCGTTCCTTCTCTATCTCAGCATTATCTTGGGCAATTGCCGCTTGCATAACCGACGAACATTCATGTATAACACATGCAGAAACTGATTTAGGACACTCGTTAGTCAACAGCTCTGCAACCTCTTGGGACTTCGTCGCTTCCTCGATTGCTCCTGCAGGTAATGCTTCATCCGATGCCTTTGCTGAAACTGGTTTTTTGGTCCCACTGCTAGCACTTTCCAATATGGAAGCAACACAATTTGATTTGATAATTCTCTCCTTCAGCTGATTATTAATATTGTTCATCGTCGCCTTGAATTCCATTTCAGTTGCTTCATAGAGCAACCGCGCATTCTGTTTGATAATTGCACCTTGAAGTTCCTGCAACTTGGGCACAGTGTCCAAGAAATCCGTAAGACGATCTTGCAAGGAGTATGCCGATTCATCAAGCTGACTGAGCTCAAGTGACCCAAGGTCTGTTGTTGTTGGAGTTTCAGATAATTGGGTTTGGTGATTTTCATCCTTAGGATTTTCCACTTTCTGAATACTGATTTCAAATATACGATTTTTTACAGTATTCGGCGCATCTGCATCGACGTATTCAAACTTAACTTGCTTCTCCTTTGCAAAACACTTGGCATCTAAAATTTGGTGTAGTATGACATTGACCTCACTTGCACTACACGGCGGCTCATCATCGTTTGCAAATTCCTTTAAAGCCTCAACAATTTGCGGCGTCAAAGGTATGAAGCGCTGCTGATTGCTCGCCATTCCTTTTTTTCTTATTTATAAATATTCTTTTTTTGTTACACAGAAAATTTTGATGAGTTAGACAAAAAGTTTGAGGGTTATAAATTATTCTATTTATGTTCACAAAAGATAGGATTTACTAAGCCTACTTGATCAGAGTACTTGTTTAATACGAAGAAAATATTTAATTTCTTCACTCTTTATCATCTATAGGAGTTGCAAACGGACATTCATCACGTCGAGTTTAGAAATGACGGATAATCTTTAACTAAAGTCCAGCAATGTCAAGAGGAAATAGATAATTTTAAAATTAAATTATTGGCCCACAAAAATTTGTCTTCCAAGACTCAATCTTCATTTGAGCAAATGATATTATGTGATGAAATATTGTTTATCACAATAATCCGATTGAGTCTGCAGCATTACCAATCCCAGTACAATAAGTCGAAGCCTGGCGGCCAAGTGAGAGACAAACGCATAACAGTGCCAGCAAAAACTAATCACAGCATGTGACATTTTTTCGCAAGCGTTGCATGCTGATTAAACGAAAATTTATTTAGCTAAAGGAGCGCAAAAACAAAGCACATAAAATTACTTGCAATAATTTACGGCAAAAGCGTAGCCGGTAGCCGAAAAATTGTCACCAGACTCAAGACACAACACAGCGACTGGCGCAGCGACTAATTATCGCAGTGCGACTAAGCGACTAAGCGGCAGCAGGCCACGGCGACGACAGCGCCAGCAACATTTGCCACCAAGTGTGTGCAACATGCGTGCTAATTGAGTTCAGTGCGCAAAGCGACGACGGCCTCAGTGGCGCACTGACAGACTAACCGAGTTGCAAAAGTTTTCTGCTTTTTGTTTTATATTTTGTTTCTTTCTTTTAAGCGATTATTTATTGACGCGTTTGTTTACTAAAATAAAAGTTGAATTGCATTTTTTGTCGACTGTCTTCTGCCTGTCCTGCGTGCCCTGCATTGCCTGCGTGGCCTGCATTGCCTGCCTGGCCAGCTGGCGTCACACATGAGACAAGGCTTAATTATTTTCGCATTGATTAATTGCAAGTGAGTTTAAATTGCGCATTATGTATGGACTTACATTTGGCTTAAAGCTAAACGCAGTCAAACCTCCTTCGTATAGAAAAATTCGGAAGTATGCATTGGGCGTCCATGGTTGAGGCCCTCGCTGACATTTATCAATGCTGCAATCATTGATTTTCAATTTCGCAAAGTCCGTCAACGTGCCATGGTCATAATATTATGCCAAAATAAAAATAAAAAAAAAAAACAAAAACCAAAGTTAAATCTGTTTTTCTTTTCTTTTTTTTTTTTTTTTCTTATGAATTATCGCAGAAATGTCATGTCGTTTTCAATGTTTCATGTTTGCAACCGCAAGAGCAGCTTTTCATATTTTATTGCTTATAACTGCAAAACGACATTAAATACTTTTGCACAACAATAACAACATCAACAACAACAATATTAGCCACTGGGACAGCAGCAGCAGCAACAGCTACAGCAACAAAAACAAAAACATAAAGGCAATACAGCATGAATTGTCTTCATTTTGTAATTTAATGGTATTTTATTGAATTTTTGATGCTTTTCGACATTGCAATCCCAACCGAACCGAGCCGAGCCGAAACAAAATATGCCACAGGATCGCCAGCCACTGACTTTGGCGCACTCAATCGCAATCGCAAAGCCAAGCCGGGTTGATTCACTTGAACCGTGCGCTCCCCAGTCCGTCTGCGTGTCCGTCCCTGCGCGCTTCATTGACATTTAAAATATGGCACTGTGTCAGTGTGGCCGCCCTACGCCCATTTTTTAAATGCGTAAGCGCATATGTGTAAGGATTTGCTTTCGATCGATTTTATATGATTATTTTTTTTGGGTATATGTTTCTTAACAGATTCTGCTGTGGTTGCATACCTCTCCTACAGGGGATTGTATCTGGTGTATGCATATGTTAACACTGGACAGAAGCAATCTGAAGTGGCTTGTTCGAAAGTGCCTTTAAGGAATTAATAGAAATAACTTACAAGGATTTTTGTATCCAGATCCAAAACAAATATGCATTATAAATTGGTCAATAATTTATTTTATAATTTAATTTGTGACGTTAAGTAGACCAAATTTAACTGTTAAAGATTCTAGAAAAACCCACCAATTTTTCTATATACTGGGCCTGAGCACTAGGTTGGTTCTATTCTTCCAAAATTTATGTGGAGCTTTCGTGGTTAAACTGTCTAAAAAATACGTTCGCACACATCTTGACAAGTTAGGTAATTTTAAAATATGTGCTGGAGTAATACCAAAAGTAAGATGCAAGATATGATCCAAAGGATTTATCAACTAGGGGAATGCATATGAAATGCTTATTTGCATTTAATCAAAGATGCGTTTAGGTATAAAGGCTTAGGGTATAAAGGTTTCAGGCGCATCTGCAGCGTATATATAGGTTACATAAGTCCAACGTGTTTTGCTGTTAAAGACATAAGACAGACGTTTTGAAGGTCTGTAGTTTTTGTAGCAATACAGAAAAAAAAAAACAAAATACTCGCATATAAAAAAATGTGCTTTCACTTGACCCGTACCTGTCGGCATATAAATTGCAGACGCTGTTGACACGTGCGCATAATATTTTATGTAAGCAAAGAATTTCAACAAAACAAATCCAAAAAAACAAAAACATACGAACATATATAAATAAATTGATAAGACTACAGAAACAACAAATATAATTTAAATTACTTAAATAAATGCTTAAAACAAATTACATACCTGTTAAAATTGATTTTCAATTCGCTTGGCACTTGTGAGCTTGCCTCGCTGCCGTGGCCGGAGTTGCAGTCGACGCCACCGTCCACGCCGCACAACCTAACCGATATGCGATATAGTACAAATATATTTTTGCATTAAATTGGCAACAGCATCATAAAATCGTTTGGCATTACAATTTTGACAGTATGCCAAACTAGTTAGCGCAGTCAGAGCGTGCCTGCGGCAACATGTGAATGTGTGTATGTGTGTGTGTGTGTGTGTGTGTGGCATTTGTCACAGTGCAGCACGGCGCAACGTGCTGCTAGGCACCACATTTGTGCACGTTCGGCACTTGAAGGCTAGAAAAATACAAGCACAGGCAGAAAAAGAAAAAAAAGGAAAAAAGTCATAAAAATACAAAAGCAAAATCACACAAATATGATTTAATAATAAATAAACGCAAGCACAGCATAAAAAGTAGATACCGAGTCTTATTATTTGCCACCTACGTTGGGCTGCCACTCACTTGTGTGTTGCTGCCGGTTGCTGTTGTTGTTGTTGTTGTTGTTGTCTGACACTGCTGCACATGCGTGCCACTGTTGCTGGATCCAATTGCAACTGTCACAGTCGTTGCTGCTGCCGGTTAAAGTTGTTGTTGCTGCTGCCATTGGATTTACCTTTTGCATTACAATCGCCACGCTATCAAAGTGAATGTCTGTAAGTATTTTTTTCCAATTGCATTCAGTGTCAAACTTGGTTTGATTCAATATTAATTTTAAGATTTTTATCACAAAAGCAGACACACACACACACACACACAAACACGAGTATGCATAATTGCATGCAAACGTAGAGGATTAACATGACGTGTGCAAAAAGGAAGAAAAATTGTCAATTGCATTTAAAACGTCGCCTGGTTAGACACCAAAGATCAGGCATCGCAGTAGTGCAGTCATTACATAACGTTTACATGAAAGTTTTGCCTTGGGCACAAAAGATGAAGATCAGCAAATCCCAAAGTTTACCCAGGCAGCTTAGAATATATTTCTAAGATGCTGCTATACACCGCAAATCCACACTATGGTGCACACTTTGGCATTTTATTCCTTACCGCAGCCAGTCTCTCACAAAACTTGCGGCAAAGTTTGAATGCAAACCAAATCCAACCGAGAGTAAGTCAATGTTCAAAGGTTTTGACAACTTCCTTGCATATTGTAAATCAAGTTACACTCGCATGTGCAATCGACAAGAAAAAACCAAAACAACAATTTGACATAAATTATGCAAATATGTTAGCACGCAGACTCATGATATGCATACGTAGACGCAATAAACATAAATCGCGCTGGCCTCAAACATGGGTAGCAATGGCAAACGCGTCAAAGGCTCTTAAACGCCAAATAATTAGCAAAACAAAGTGAAGTGCATAAAACAAACGCCTCCCTTACAACAACAACAACAACAACAACAACTAAGGTAATAGCAGTAATAAATTGTAAACGATTTGCAGTGCAATAACAGCAACAGCAGCCACAACCAAAACGTCAGGCTGCCGCAGCAGCAGCCACAGCCAGCCGCCTACCACAGTTGCCGGTCGTCGTTGCATTGTGTACATTTTACTGCTTACAACAAAACTATAAAAATAATTATAACTATTATTGCCAGCAACAAAAACTAACAACAACAGCAGCAGCAGCAGCAGCAGCAACACACACAGCGACAAGCGGAAGCGCAAAAAAGGCAATAAAGGCAACCTCAATCGCTGGCCAAGCGTAAGGTAGCGTACAGGCCTCAGTCTCAGCCGCAGCCGCAGCCGCAGCCGCGGCAGCAGCCACACGGACAAGGCACTCGGTCGGCTTAGTACAAACCAAAATTGCTGTCATAAATTTGTTTGTCGTTGCTGTTGTTTGTTTCTTTCTTTATTGTTATTGTTGTTGTTGGTAACTTTCGAAGAAAATCACTAGATGTTACTATTGTTGTTGTTGTTGTTGTTGTTGTTACGATATTAAGTGTCAGTTACTGTAGTTTAGCCAAAATGTTTAGAAAGACAAAACGTTGGGGCAATGCAAAATAGTTCATTGCCATATGGCACTTGGTCCCAAACGTCATCGTCATCAGCATCATTCAATGTCATTATTAGCAGCTTCATCATCACTGACGGCGGCGTCTCAGCCACTTACAAACGTTTAGTCATTAGTCGCTAATAGCATCCGTCGCTGCTCGACTATAGGCGGCGCTGCGCTGCTTGCGCAACTGACAAACCGCCCGCGTCAGTCTACGCACCAAGAGGCAGCGCAGCACGCAGGTGAATAATGATGCCTGGGTCATTTGTGTCAGCCTGCGAGTCACTCACAAATGGGCGTTAGTCGCGAAATCCAACAAAGCACGGCAGGTTCGTACACCCGTCCGTCCATTTCTCCGCCCGACTGTGACTGTCTGCATGGGCGTCTTTTACAGCCATGTATCGAGCATTTCCATCATAATGCGAGCAGCAAATGTCGCACTTAAATTTTTCAAATTTTGTCATAATTCTTTTCTGGCAGTGCGCATGAGAAGTGCTTGGACCCACCGAACTACAACTGAGAAAACAATTTTTTTTTTTTTTTCTTTGCTTCTACATAATTGACGGCATAAGGCGGTTGATCCTGGCTAGGGTCTGCTATGTCGCAATTCGAAACAGTCTCGGGATTTTATTTAAACAATGTTCAAATTAAATTTTGAACACGAAGTATTGGATGTAGTGGAAGTGCACTCTAGCAATTTGCATAATCAATAACAAAAAATATGTATAAAAACGACTGAACATTCACTCACCATTGCCTTTCAAATGCAGTCTGCCAAAAGGCGCCCAAGAGCTCCCACAGCGTAAGCGCGTGCGTAGAAGTTGAGCATTTACTGCCAAGGCGGCCCTTCTCTTGTGCGATGTGAAAAAGTGCGAGTTACTGTATACTGCACATGGCCAATATCCAGGCAGCAGCAGCACAACGTAATGACTGTCGGCAAAGTGCGCCGCTAGTGGTCACTGACACAAAAGTGACTTCCATCATTTTTCAACTATTACCAGCCCAAAAAACAAAAGCGCAAACGCTGGCATTTTAAAAGAGCTTAAGCCGCGCAATTATCCGCATACGTTGTCGACGCGATGCGAGCCACAACAAACGAATATGGAGTTGCAAGTGCGAGGAGTAGGTGCGAGTGCGACTACGACGACGATGACGACGACGATGACGACGGCGACGTTGATGACTATGACGCCTTGTTTGCAGCGCAATTTGATGGCGCACTGAGCTGGCCATTTCTGACTGAGAGTCAACTTTGAAACCGAGCAGGCCGCCGACTTGTAGCTGGACGACTGCAGCACTTTGCAGTGTTTGCCAGTGGTTGGTGGGTTGAGAGCCCGCCTACCTCCCTAGCTGCCTGCCAGCCTATTTGTTGTCTCAGTGCGGGTAGTGTTCACTGTAGCAGCAACTTGAGTATGATTTATTATTTTGTGGCTCATTCTGTTGCTGAAGCCGGTGCTGCTGCTGCTGTTGTTGCTGTTGATGCTGCGACTGTGACTTCTATTAAGCCAAATGGAATTCGTGCTGATCTTGCGTAGAGAATTTGCTATTTGTAGCAGCGCTTTTTCATCACTCCTGCGAACTCAGACTCGGCGTGGCCACGTTCATTAGTTTGGCTTCACAAACTGCAGTTGCAGTTGCTGCTTTGGCCGCTCTTGCGCATTCGTTCGCTTAATTTGGCCAAGAACGTGCACCTGATTTGTTGCAAGCGCAGAAAATCGTGTTTACGGTCAATTGCTGACTAGTGGTGCAGCAGCGGAGTATGCCTGCCTATGTGCAAAAATGATAACAAATGAGTTTAAAAATGTTTTGACTTATTTGTGCGTTCATAATTTTTCATTTTCTTTGTTGCATAGAATACGGATAAATGCTTATATGTATGCATGTATATATACATATACCCGTATGGTTATGGCTGAGCGGGCATACCTTGGCGATCTGCGCGTTCAATGTAAATATGGACAGGTGCACAGTCCAGTGCACAGTCTACAGTCAGACAAAGTTGTAGGGGCATTTGGCTTAAAGGCTGATAAAGGTAAAAGCGTAGTTTTGCACTCTGGAGGGCACTTTCGCGGGATATAAAATACATGATCAAGGAATAACTTGGACCGTTACAATTCGTTTATTCAGAACAAAGTTGAGATGGTACACGGAATATCCGCATTTATTATTTACTTTTGCTGTTTTAAGTACATATGTATGTATATCACCTGTTAAATAAAACAACAAATTGAACAACATGAGCGCACAAAACATGGGAAGCATGCAAAGCATACCAACCTCAAAATCATTGGAAATCGCCTAGCGACAAGTGTGTTAATTTGTTGTTGACTTGCTTCCTCGCTGCGTTCTCATCATTATAAATCTGCGCGCCTAGGCAGGCACTCAAATCTTTTGAAGCCGTCGTGCTGGCTATTTATGTTGCTGTCTGGGTTCTTTCTCTTGTACCTGTGAATGCGACTGCGACTGCGACTTGACGATTGTGGGTTGTGCACATGCAGCTATTAGCGCAGACTGCCAACGCCTGCTGCCACAGCACCTACTGCATGAGCATGAGCAACATTGATGACGTTAGCGATGGCAATGGCGATGGCGATGACGACAACGACCACGGACGCGTCGGCAAGTAGTGTTGGTGGCTGCGCTGGTGTTGCCTTCGACGAAGGCGAAAGCAGCAACGATCAAATTTTGCCTTACAAGAAATGTGCGCGTTTCGTTGCTCTTCTACTTATTTGCTTTTTTCTGCTTTGTTGCTTCTTTTCATTTGGTGTCTTTTTTGTAAGCCAACCATTTGTGTGTCCATGCATAAGGAAATCCAGCAAAAGATTTATGTATTGCTGGTGTCATTTTAAGTTAATGGGTTATTCGCTGAGTTTTTATAGCTTTTGCATATGCGCAGGATGATCGGTGCAGGCGCAGGCGCAGGCGCATACTCGAGTAGTGCTCTGCGCTCAGTTTAAAGAAACGCGCGCATTTTTATTTTTTTTTATTTTGCTATTTTAAATTTATTATTGATCAGTCAGTTAGCGATGACTAGAAAAAAGATGCATGCAAAGCGCATTTGGCATTATTGGTGTACTGTGCGCCGAGAGGTTGGCTTGGCTGACTTGCTGATTGCCTGGCTCGCTTACACAGGTGAATTTCTGTGATAGCTGTGCATCGGCAGATGATGCAGGCTGCTTTTAAATTATGTAGTTACTCATGTTCTTGCAGGCAATCTAAATTTATTGCCTAGAATTTGTGGAAATATAAATTTGCTTTATTACTTTGCCAATAAACAAATGAGATTTTATATATTATATACAGACAGACATTAACATATGTACGTACAAACATGCACATAAAGACATCTCCTTATTTTTGTTTTTGATTTTTTGAATCACACAAATACACAGCTCGCCTACTACTTGCCTTTTATGTTATACCCATGTCGTAGACATCAAGTGATTGCCTCAGGGAGAATGACGTGAAAGGTTTTCGTGAATGCTAGCGCGACTTTATTTCCGCATGTTTTAGTTTTTTGCATTCTTTTGCAATTTATTACATATGCAATATTGCTACGTTTTATATTTCCATACTTGACTAAGTTGGCTGAATCATTCTTTATTTTCATTCATAGGAGGCATTCGAATTAACTGTAACACTGAGCTCAACAATTTTTCTGTCCCATTTTGTTTAAACATCTAAACCAACTCTAATAAATAAAAACAAATAAATAATTAAATATTACACAAAGCTTTAACAGGGTTGCTACAATGCTAAAATACTGAATTAAGCTCCGTTAGAGAGCTTTAAGCCAGATTGGCAATTTTAGAAGAAGCAGAACAGGTGCTTGTCAGCATGACATAAATTATTTGCACCATGGTTGCTTTTAACGTCGAGGACTGTCAAAGTGGGCCGACATTTCTTTTCTTTCATTTCGGTTTTTGCGTTGTTTCACATAATACACGATTTCTTACCAAATGTTCAACGGAAGTGATTCGAAGCCACGTCGAACAGGACGATCGCGCAAGCGACGCATATCTCGTTATCCCTCAAAATCAAAGTACCCAGTAACACTATCAATCGCGGATGATTCGGAGACAGGCACACGCTCATGTCCTACACCCGAGTACCTGTGTCCACCCAGCAGCCCGGCAGGTCTGCCCAGCAACAACGCGCTCTACGTGGATATTGTGAAGAAGCTTGGCAGAAAGTCGCCATCCATTGAATTCACTATAACAAAAGAAGATTTTCCAGCGTTGCCAGGCACTGAGATTCCTGATCGCAATGAAACCGAGTCCTCCATTGCCGATGACGATACATTGCGTAGCAACGAATGCAGCAGCATCGAGGAAACTGTCAATTATGACGGCGATGTGGAGCACGACGATGATGGGTCGAGTTTATCCGATTTAGGTGCTGTTGGCGGCTTTGGTGAGGATGTGGGCACGGCGAAAATAACGCCAATCCGAACGCCGAGCTTTAAATTACCTGTTAACCACTGGCATCACCATAATCAATCACCGGAGACCAGCTACATCCGACACTCGATACCACCCGGTTTCGAACACATGGCCACAGCCACTTCAACGCCGCTTATCCAGAATGGGATTGGCAGAGGCGGAAATCCTACGACAGCCATTAAAGGCATCAGCATCGAAGCAGAGGAGTTACAAGCGCGTATTGCAGCTCTAATGTCCTCTCGTCGCATTTCCAGGACCAATACTCTGCTACCAAATCTCTATCCGTCGGTGCTATCGAATAAGTTCGGATTGTTGGGCCTGGCAAGTACTATGCGTTCCCAAAACATTAATCCCAACTTCAATTCAGACAGACTAGGGATTGACCCCAATAAACTTGGCCTGAATTTATTTAATGGACATCCAATAAATTCTGCTTTTGCTGGGCCTTATGCAAAATACAGCTGCAATCCGCACGAAGTCATTGCCAATGTGCCCTATGAGTATCTTTTGAACGGACGAGTATTCTTGCACCCTCCCAAAACAAGTCAAATGGAGGTGGAGCTGCTTTTCTATTTCTTCTATTTATATCCACTCGATATGATGCAGATGTTGGCCGCTGCCGAGTTGGCCGAACGTGGCTGGCGTTTTCATGTGGAGCACAAACTGTGGATGCGCCGACAGGATGACAATCCGAACTACATTGTCAGCGGTACTTGCGAATGTGGGGTTTTCAATTACTTTAGTTATAATCGATGGAAGATTTGCGAACATTACTTTGAATTGGATGTGAATAAAATTGAACGCACCGCATCCAAACAGGAGCTGTATCACCTTTACGGCGATCATCCACAGATGGGGTAATGTAAGTAAGCAAACAAAAAAAAATTAAATAGAAAACAAAGCTAACGGATTTAAATATCGCTCGTTTATGTTACAGCATAACTGTTCGTATGGCAGAAAATGGCCAACAAAGTTATCAAAAATTTACGATTTATTGCCACATTCAACAATAATTAAAAAGAAGAAAAACTACGGAACAACTGGAGTACTCTGACAGTACCTGTAATATTATTAAATTTGTTTCCGTATGAAATGCCAAATCCTAGCATGTGTACATTGTTGCGGCGATATACAAAGATTGTCTTTCGTTAAGTATCTTGTATCAATCTATCTACGTACATATATGTTTAAAAAACCAATAAATAAACCGAACTGAATAGAATATTCACATTGCTTTAAAAGAATTGAAAATTATTCGGAGTGCACAAATACAGGAAATCGCTACTTCTCTCAATCAACATTTACGAGGTTGTGCATATATGTATGTACATACATAGCAATAATTAGTTATTGTGCTGAACACATTGTTATCTAGAAGAGCGGTGGGGGCAAGGCGCAGTTGAGACTAGTGATGAGTCTAGTCAAACTGATACAAGACCGGACCAGCGGAGCAGGATTTTACGTTGCTCACCACTGCTTCAGTGTTGTTGATGAGGAATAGTGTTTGCAGAGCACGAAGCCGTTCTATCTATGTATAAGTGCTACAACAAGTGCTCGTATGGCAAATATTCATATTAATACTAAAAATATAAAATAATATATACATATGCATGGCATTTTCGGCCATTTGTATGGAATTAATAAGCTAAGAATTATTCATTGAATTCCCCTACTTTCACGGTCAGTTAAAAGGGTAACATCATCATGACTAGGAAGCCGTTTCTATAACTTTATAATCTTAAATTTACAGAGCTCCTGGCCAAGATTTGATTTCGATTTCAAAACTCATCTAGTAAACCAGCACAGAGCAAAAGTTGACTCACCTGAGGGTAAACACTACAATTGAAGACCTTGGCGTTTAAATTAAAAACCCTGTACAATAGGGAAAACAACAACAGCTACGACGGCGACAACGACTGTGTCGATGTCTCTCGAATGGCATATATTAAGTAACGTGAAAAGTTGATTCAACTCGTCTTCAAACTTCACACAACGACGTCACGTGGCATTTCTCCGACATAGCAACACATAAGCGTGCGCCACGTCTGGCCAATTTGTGAGATCAATGAACGTAGCATCAAGGATTTCTCAAGTAAGTAATGACGAATTTATTGAGAGTAACATCAGCGGCGGTTGCCCAGCGAAATTGAATACGAAACCTTCCTAGTAGCCCATGCTAATGTAAGCGACGTCTTCCTTTTTCATGTTTTTCTTCTTTTGTTTTTGTTTCTTGGTTGCGTTTGAACTCCAGTGAAAATTTAAAATTTTAATTACTTTGTCTCCTGCGCGCCCTCAGCTTATAGAGTGTCGCTGCGCTTCTTTTTTATGTTTTCACTCATTGAAAAAAGTCTTTTTTTTTGCGAAAGATTTGCATGTGAGTTTTTGTCAGGTATATGTTTTCGCTGGGCTTCGATCAGCACACCGAAGGTTCAGTGGCTTATTCATTGCGTCGACGTCGTCTGATTGTCTGGGCTTTGTTATGGCATACTTGATCTTAGAAGTTCATTGACGGTTCGGTGCATTGAACCATTTGAAAGCTAAGTGAAACGAAGACGAGACTGCCTTGAATTTAGAAATGGGTACGAGAATAAAATATTTTTTTTATTATAATAAAATGTATACCTTGAAATTATGCACTTTCAAAATGAGATTTAAGATCACCGCATGGGTTGAATGACCTTAAATGGTTGCAACGTTCAGCTAGGCAATATGTAGCATGCAATTAATTTGCAATTCAACGTCTTGCGTTAGTAAGCACCGAAAAAAAACTCTTTGAGTCAACACCACCAGCAACAATTTCCTAGATATGCCAATAACAAAAAACGCAAGCACAGCAGCTACATGCGCCGAAACGCAACACAATGCTTCTTAACGGTTAAATATCTCAAACGCAAAAGGCCAGCCACACTGCGTTAGAAGCTTACAAAAATAGCACAGCTTCGTTTCTGTTATTTTTTATTCATAGATTTTCTAATTGCGTTCAATAGCAATGCATAGACAGAACGACAACAAAAAAAAAAAGTGAAACCGTTAAAAACTAAAAACAATACATATTGTATACGAACTGCTGGGCATGCCACGTGCTGTTAAATTACAGCGCTGTAACAGAGCACGGCTGTTAAGTCACAGAGCCGGTTAACGCTATTTTTAGCTTTCTTGAATGGCGTTTGTGTTGTTTTTATTAATTTTTTGTTATTGTTGTTGTTTTCAAATTGTATAAAAAGATTGTTTCTTGCATTTTTGCAGATCTGCGTGTATTATGTAAGTATATTAGCATAAATGCGATTGATCTGTTTGGTATGATTTGATTTGTTTTTTATTGATTTCATAGCACAAGAAATATGTTTTGCAATGCAAAATGCAAAAAAATGCAATTTATCTCCCAAAGCGTTGGCTGGCTTTTTGCCCATACGTATGAGTAAATGCACCCAAACGGTCTGTGGCGAACCCCATCGTACTGAACTGAACCGAGCGATTGCAAAATGGTCGGAAGTATGAAAAAATATTTTTTTTTTATTGGTGTTCATTTGCAATACAAGAAGTTTTAGCATTTGAATAAAAATGATATGGCATACTCTTATACAAGTTACGTGAAAGAAACAATCATATAAATATCCGCTACTTGGCCAAGTATTGAAATGTATATGCAAAAATAGGCATACTTCATCTTTTGTTATTATAAAACGTGTGCAGGTGACATTTGCATTATTATAGCAGAGTTTATTGACTTGCGGAGCAATGACTTCTTTAAGCCGGTGCGTTTAAATAAGGAAGAACTGCTGTCTTGAACTTTATACTTTCCAAACAAAAAAGATAAGTCTACAAATAACTGATTAAAGACAATGACAAGTGCAGCGACAAGGGAATACTAAAGTATCTCGATAGCTGAGGCTTATGGGTCTTATGAACTTCTATGACATCGCACTGATTTTCATGCTAATACAAAGTTGACTAATATATACCACAAAATGTTTATAAAATTTATATAGGAATATATTATATGCAGTAGAGCTACTCTGAAGGCGTCATCGATAAAGTCGGCAACGTTACCTCAACAGACCCCGTTACGCATACGTGACAGTCAGCAGGGCTAACAGTCTGAAGAAATCTCAAAAGATCTGTATTTACAGATATGGTGCAAACACGGCTTCGTAGTTTATTAAGAAGTTGTGTGTTTTCTGATATAAAAGAGAAGTTCTTTTTTAAGGAATGTATTGCCCGGCAGGCATTCATAGCAAAATAAATTTGATGTTTTGCTTCAGTGGAAAAAGGCACTTTATTCAGTCAGGTTGTCATTCTCCTCCAAAATGGAGGCTAGCCAGTTCACTTACTCCTATACAATTTTGGTTAACAAATATTGCATGAGTTGACTTGGTCTTGTGCATCAGGTGTGAGCATTTGCTTTGCTATCGTCCCAAAACTCAATAAGTCATCTTCAACTGCGACAGTAAGCAAGCCTTAGCCTCTAAGTGGCAAACTTCACTACAGTAAGAAAGTTCAAAGCTAAAACTTAATTGCCAGAAATGTTTTGCCACCCACACGCCAAAGCGTTTTTAATGAAGACTTTCCAATTGTTTCTTCAATTCGAATCTGTAAACTAAATCATGGCGCGCACTCAAGAGTATTTCCTGCCTGTCGTCGCACTATGCACGGGATCGCAATTGAATGATATTTGGAACACTGTGTGTGAGTGTGCGAGATTAATTGTTGGCTTTCTATTCAGTTTTATTTATTTATTTATCGATGCCATGTGCTTCAGCACATCACGTGTCACAGTTGTACAAACGCAAAATGCCATAAAAATAAAAAAACTACATTAAAGGGGGGAACGAGCCAAAAGGGCTGCAGAGATCTTTTAAGTCCTGTACGTAGCTATTTTTAGTCCAAGCCACAATCAGGAACTACTTCATAAATAGTATAAAAAAAGCAAAACAAAAAAAAAAAAAAAACCAGCATAAACCAAATAAAGCAAGAAAACTGATTTATGAAAAAAACAGTATAAAAAAATATATAAATAATCTGAAAAAGAGTTTGCCTACATGGAGAAAGTGCATCAATTTTCGTTGCATATGTGAAAATGATAAATGAATGCAACTAGAAAGAAGCAAAGCAATGTGGGGCGGTCCGCTTCACGTGGCTTATGAATAACGCACAGATGGATGGATGGATCGACTGCGCTGCGGCCATGCGGTGTGTGTAGGTAGCTTATGCGTTTCAACTCGACCTAGCGCCCGCTTGCTCTCCTTAAATGCAGTGCGCTTGATTAATGCACTTGCCATGGCAGCAACGTTCAAGCGATATTTTTTTTTCCCATTTTTTTTTATTTTTTTTTTTGTCTAAAAGAGCCATTGCCAACACACCTTGAACGCCAGCAAAGCCCACCAGCTGTAAGCTAATAAAGTAATTTACTTACTAAATTGCTCAAAAGCCAACAATTTTCTACTTAGAAAAATCTTAAACAAGTCGACGGCAGCAGATTGGAAAAAGTCAACGTCAAATCGAATGCGCTACGAAATGGAAATTTGCATTTTAATTGAAATGTCACGCATTTTCGAACACGAATACATACCCTTTGCAAGCTATGTTTCCACACTGTCGCTTTGGGCAAAAAAAAAAATGAAAAACAAAACAAAATGCGATTTGCAGTGCATTTTCAATGCACTATGCACTCCGTTAATATGGGTATGTGGATACATATGGCTAAGTCAGGGGATTTCGCGAAGGAAGATGTATTTTGGCCAAATATTCCTATAGCATGTTATGTAGAATTAAGTTTTTCCCGGTTTTATGTTCTTATAATGTGGAACAGTACAGCTTCAGTTCATCTAAATAGAACCTTAACATCATATCACCAAGTTTAACTCCACTACGCTTATATTTAAGTGAAAACTCGAATTCAAGTTTATTATTTTGGGAAAAACCATTATGGATCAAAAATTGGAAAAATTAATTATCAAAAAATATGCAAAATATCAAAAACATTTTTGATGATATTCTTATATGCATTTTGTAAAACGCTGGCTAATAAGAGTGCAACACTCCGTAGCCCATCAGTGTAGGGTATGCGTCAATTTAGACTCAGCGCTCTCGCTTTGCTTAATTATGCGCTAATAATATTTCGTTTGAGGTTCTACGCGGCTTTCGATTTCAGGCAATTTGCAATTTGCGTTTGGCCTCTTGTTCGGCAGGTTTTGCGCAGGCGCAGGCCCAGTCACAGACGCAGACGCAGTCGCAGCCAGTCATTAGTCATCGAACGCACTTTTCCACTTTTCTGCCACTTAGGCAATTCGTTTGCTGCAGACTCATACGTAAGACGGACGTATGCTATGGCACGGCATGTATAAAGTTGTTTTCATTAATCGCCTTGTTTTTCAGAATGTTTTTGTGTATTTTGACTTTTTTTCTCGATTTCTGCAAATCACTTTGAATAATGACATTTCAACAAATTTGTTTTTTCCGCCCAATCGCCTGGCGATTATAACCACAAGCACCGTCGTGAGTCGTTTCTATGCAGTGCCCCAAAATTCGCACGAAAATCCATCAAGTGTTGTTTAGCAGTCTGCTTGGCAGTTTTTGAAGGGTCTTTGCGTGTGATTGATATATTATTGGGTGATATATAGGGGAACGTGTTGTCAGTTCTCTGCTTAAATTAGTTTGCTAATCGTTAAGTTAAATATTGTGGCACATTTTGGCATTTAATTGAACTGGAACTTTTGTTGTTTTGTAATTTTTGTAATTGTTTATTAAGACAACAAACCACAAGAAGTAAGGTCTGTATATCCGCACTTCTCTAGAGGATGCAATGACTTTATAGATTATTGATATTTCCCATGTTATTCAGAGCGTATTCTCGGTTGAACAGGACCTTAGGAAACTAGGTGTTTCTAAAAGGGGACTAAAACCAATTTACGATCTTAATGGTCACCTAAATATGCAAGTGAGTAAACATTTTTCTTCATTTATTAAGGCTACATTTATCAATTAGCAGCAAAGCAAAATTAGTAACAAAAATTAGACACGCACCTCAATTTGTTTTTAATCTCACATCGTGTCTCAGTTCGTTTTAAAAGCTTTGTGCAATCGCCAAAAGTCAATAGGCCCAAATTGAGATAAAATTAAATAAAACAATGAACCAAAGTAATTGTATATCCTCGGTAATAAAAACAAACGTCCTTGTAGACCATTCAAGACTAGCTAAGAGGCAAATGCATACCTCAATCAAACAATAAATAAAACAGCAACACACAAATGCGACAGGCGAACATGTAGCAAGTCAATATATTCATTTTGACCAAAATTAGAATATTTGTGGTTTTGCGTAGCAGCAGCAGCCGCACGAAGACACAAAATCAAATGCAGTGCAGTCGGAGACATTTGAATGCATGCAAATAACAGCGATCACAGCAACAATGGCAGAGCAGTGAGAAACAAACCAGAAGAGACTAAGCAAATTAACTGCCAGCAACTGCGGCAAGCAGCAAGGCAATAACAATAACAGCGGCAAAAGGCAACAAGTTGCAGCAACAAAATGCGTGGCATAATAAAAGCAAAATATCAATTGCCATGCAGCAAAAACTAAACAAAAATCAACAAAGAGAAGAAACCCAAGAAAAAAAAAAACAAAAAACGCGCGCGGTCGCTCCGTTGCAAAATGTCAAAATAAATCAATTGATTGATCTTGTTTTATTTATGTCCAATTCAATTTCGATCAATGAGCATCAGGCACGAATACGCGCGGCAACGCGACTACGCGTCTGTTGTTGTTTGGCGCTTGTCTTCAGCTGCATGCAACAACTTCCATACATACTTAACTTAGTTTATTTTATTTTTTAATTTTTGTCTCGTTTGTTTTTTTCTTTTTTGGTTTTTTTTTTTTTTTGGTTGAATTTACTGTTTGCCTCTTGCTGCACACTGACGCGTGCGGCCTGGCAATATGTGACTTAAGCCTGCGGACAGTTCGCTGGCGCGCCACTTTGACCAAGTGAGCGACACACCCACAACTGCATGGTGACCAAAGACACCAATAACAACAACAACAAGAAGAACAACAACATAAGAGACCGCACGCTCATTATCCACCTGAAACAAGCTGGGGCCGCTACATTTGACAGCTTGCCTCAATAAGCACAAATAATTATTCGCATAATTTTCCAAAGCTCGTGACACTTTTTCTCAAAAGCCAACCAGCAAAAACACAAACTTGGCCAATTTATTATTGTTCGCGGCCAATTGGCACAAAATTTTCTAAAAACCATTTTTGGCAGCTCATTAATTTTGTAAGCCAAGTTAATTGCCTTCAAATTGACAACACCCGCTCAAATGTTGCCACAACCGCGTTACTGCATGCAACTACTGGCCTACAGACACAACAGCAACAAAAGCAACAACAACAACAACATGAAAACAAAAGACAAAACGAAATCCACGCCATGCGCATGCGTATTAATTGCCAACGCAACTTCATAATTTTCCGTGCAAAATGCGCAATACGCTTAATAATTTCTGCGCTGAAACTTGTTTATTTATTGCCCGCTTGAGTTTGATTGAAGTCACTTAGCCGGAAAGTTGACAACTTGACTTCGTTTCGCCTGTCGTCGACATTTGCTAGTTAGCATGAATCACGCGAAACTATTGCGACATCATAGCGTGGATAATGGACCGCAGATACTTTGGAAATGCGCGGGTTGGCCCAGTCTGCTTAATCTAACAATCGGAGGCATTGTTTTGATGTCTTCCACTCATGTAAACATTCACTAAAATTGCTTCGAAATCTTCCCCCTAGCCTGACTTGAGAATCTCAGTAATTTAGATATTTATCAGGAAGCTTATAAGTATATATGCACATACATGTCTGTGTACCATGTGTAGAAGTGGGAAAAATCATATTAGCGAATAACATTAGTCTTACCGATAGTCAGATACAGCCTCATTAACATCAAATTGATAGAATGCTTCGATAAGCCTCTCATAGGGTTTTCTCTGGAATCCGAAGCAGTGTGCGTATCTGTGGGGTGCATACCAAAGTTGCTAAGCCTTTCGTAACATTATCGTGTATGCGTCGTAAGACACAATCATTAGGTGCAAAATATTTACATAACCGTTTAAGCCGAGCTAATACTCCTATTGCACACAGTTTACAAATAAATGAAAAATAAGTAAAAGTCGATATTTTCGCTTATGTAACCAATAAGGAAAAAAAAAAATAAAAATAAAAAGGCAAAAGATTTGCTCGCACACAGCACAATCGGCACTTTAGTTCGTGCTCACCTTAATCAAAGAAGTTAATTTCTGATTAATAATCGGCTCTGAGCTGTAAATCATTACAATCAATGCGCAGGAAGACAAACAAAATATGAGAAAAGAAACGGGCATGCAACGCTTTAAATATTTCTGCATTAACCCAATAACCTTTGCCGCGCATGAATTACGCATAACACGCAGACAAGTTGCCAATTATAACAAGTTTAGGCAAAGCTGCAAAAGGCTGAAAGGCGCGAGCCGTGAGTGTGCGGCCGCAGACAGTCGGCGGCAGCCAAGATGCAAACTCAGCGCTTATCAAATGCGCAGCTACTAAGCTTCGCTCTGCGCAGCAGCCACGACTACAGAGGCACCATATATACATGTACAATTACCGTTACAATACGGCGCAGCCGTGTAAAGCATCGCTTACACATCCCAACATGCCACACCGTTCCACACACACTCACACTCACACTCACACTCACACTTGGCGTGTGGCGTATCTGTCAGTTGACACTTACTGCTCGCTCGTAATTTGCAATCAACTTAAGATGACAGCAGAAATGAAGCATTGACACACAGCACGGACCAAAGCTGACGGTCTGGACGTAGCCTCTCGGCCTCCCTGTCCGACCGACGGCCCTGTCTGCTGGCTGGCCTGTGGCTTGCCGTCCGTAGTCGGCTGCTGGCAGTAGGAAGTAGGAGCAGTAGGTTGGCGCGCATTGTAAAGAAATTGACTGAGGTGGACCTGTTACATGTACTCGTGCAAATACTCACACCAAGCCCGAATACTTTCCAACAATTGATTGTTGTCTGGGTATAAATTACGAAGTTAGTGCGACTGCTGCACAGGAGCGCATTTGCTGCCAAGTAATTAAGGAACAACAAAACTAAAAAGCAAATCTACTCCCTACTTACGCAAATCCTAGTGAAGATGCAAATCCTTATGATAAAGCAAATCATGTAGGCTTATTTTTCTTTATTGCCTGAGTCTAAGACGCATACTAGCTTGTAGATTTGAAATCTGCGATAACTATAAACTACCAATAGAAAAACTTAGGAGCCCAGAAAAATATTAAATGACAATAAAAAACGTAATCAGTTCAATCGGGGTAAGTGCATTCTCTTCCTGGGTATTTCACTGTACAATGCGATTTTTAGTAAGCGGAATTCTGCGATATACATATTATCCGATGCTATGTATGTATAGAATATGCTGACAACCTTGTTACAGGAATCCGCTCCTGTGCTCAAACTGGCCACACTAGTCAGAAATTTCACCAAAGCTCGCAGGTTTTTATGCACTGCGCCAGAAATATTGCAATGACATTTAAGCGACCCCTACACGAAAAGCATCGAATATGTTTCTCGGATTTCGCCAACAACAACAACAACAACAACAGCAAGAATGTAACACAAGCCACAATGACAACAACAACAACAACAACACAACTGGAAGCACAACAATGGCAAACATGTTGCCACCAAATTAGTTGTGCATTTTATTATTAAAATCCACTTGTGATGATATAAAACACGATTTCCTATGTCGCAGCATAATGAAAATATATTGCAAGCTAATACCCAAATTTATTTATCACTAGTAGACATGTGTGATGAGGTACCCTGTGCACCCCCCCTGTTGCTGTTGCTGCTGCTGACTGTTGCCACGTTGATAACCTGACCAGAAGAAGCTGCAACAAAGAAGTGACGGCAGTTGGCAGCTAACTTCGAAGGTAGACCGACCCACCATTGGCCAAAGCCAATGGGTAAGTGTTTGACCAGTCTTCACTGTATTTGCCAGTTCTTTGAGTTTCACACAAGGCAGCCAAGGCAAGCCAGCATTCGAAAGTGAGTGTGCGGGATGCTGCTGGGAGCACCCTGTGAAAGTGGCTGCGTGTGTTTGCGTTTATTAATAAGTGCATAAATGCCGCAGAAATAATTTATGCGCATAACGCTTTAATTTATTAACACCATTCAGAGAGCAGCGGCTCCGTTGTCTACACGGGGTCTACACGACGCGACGTTGAATTGACAAGGCGCGCACACACGTAGCCATTGTCATAACTCACGATTTTTGTCGCGCATTTCCACATTTTCCACCATAAGCGGCGGAAGCTAAGCAATACACTCTCTCTGTGAGTGTGTGTGTGTGTGTGTGTGTGTCATTTCCCCAAAGCGACTTAGTTGTCTGTATTATTTATAAATAATAATTATGCATATGATTGCCACCAAATGTTGCACTGTGCAGCGTCCTCATCATCATCGTCATCGTCGTCGTCGTTGTTGTTGTTGTTGTTGTTGTTGTGCCTAAATGGGCGCATTTGTTGTCGCTGAGTGACAGTGGCAGAAAAGTGCTTCGCGCTCTGTGCACCACTGATGAAGATGATTGGGGAGTCATCGTAGCTGCTGCTTCGGCTTCTGCTGCTGCTGCTGCTGTTGCCGTTGCTGCCGCTGGGTTGTGTTCAGGCGCATGTTGCGCTCGTTAGTGTTGGCTGCTGCTTGTCTCAATTTTTTTTTTTAGCTTCGCTTTGACGGCAACGACATTCAAATTTGTTTCTCAGGATTGTCACCTTTCGACTTTTGCATTATTTTCCAACTGTTGCTACTTTTCCATACGATTTCCACGTTGAGTTATGCCTTCGTGTGTAGCCTTGGTTAAATATGACTCCTGGTGTTATACCAATTTATGGCATGTGATGTTTTCTCCTGCATGCTGCAAATCAATTGGCATTAGTGTGACATTGAATCAGCCTGGGTAAATACTAATTAGCTGCCGCGTAGGGCTGAGATGTATGAGCATATTGATTAAAAATGGAAAACCCAAAGCGAAAATCTTTTGTTTTTAACTTTATGTTTTCGATTTTTAACAACAAGATGAGCTCACCTATGATTATAACAGCAGGAGATGATTTCCTAATTGTATTCGAGCCGTTTCAAGACCTCGAAAAGTCGAATATGTACTGTCTTCCCATTTAACCTGCTCTTATGCCTGTGATATATTACATCTCCGATTATTTTTCCCATTTTTAAACATGTATTCAAACTAAGCTTTGATACAAAATAGTCACGTTGATTATCGGAAATTTCTTCTTTGACATAGTTAAGTTTAGCAGAAAGTGGGCAAAAATTGTATGTAATTCCGGCAATTGGCAGCAATTACAATATCTTATTGGATCTGCGCCATGGACAAATGGTCAGAACGGCGGCCAGCACTTTCGTACGACGGACGTAGCATGTTTGTGCGGTTTGTGCTTGGGCAGAATGCAAGAGCGAAGGCAGCATAAAGTTCGACTTCGATCTCGTGACTTCGTTGACCCAGAAGCGCTGCCAAAGCTTTGCTTGCCTGCCAGTGCAGACTGGTTTCGTTTGGACTTCTAATGCAGACCAATTGGCATTTGATTCGTACGCTGATTATTGGTTTTTTTTGCGCTGTCATTCGTTAAATAGTTCTTTCCGTCTAACATTTTCCTTTGTGTGCTGGCTCGTACCTCGTCGACAGAAAGAAAGCAGCACAGCTTCTAAGGCATCATCGATCATTGCCTGCGCAAGGCGCATTTGCTTCTCAAAGCATATTTATGCTAGGCACGCAGGTTGCACATAAATCTAAATAAAATTATAACTGCAAGACATGAAATTCGGCAGTGCACCGTTCACCGTGCATCGTATACCATACACCGCACTCACCTCACTTTCACCTTACCCAACACGAAAAGGTGGTAAATAACTTTAATGCACTCTCATTGCGAATCGATTTGTTACAGTGAACCACTTAGGAGCACATAAAAATGAGTTATTATGCGCTCAGCCACGAAGTGTGTGTGGCACATGAGCATTAGCCGCCGACTGCAGAACAATGTGCAGCGTGCCCAGTGGACATTCTCATTTTCATGCTAATCCGCGTAACTGCTTCACACTTCATTGGAAATCCTTTCCTCGTCGCTTTGCATTAGAAGAACGCGTCTAAGCAGCGATGATTTAGTACCAATCCTATATCGCTCGGATCCCAGCGATGCGAATGCCATCTCAGATACAAGATGCACGTGCTTAGCCGCGTTGTCAACAGTTCAGATGCCTCAAAGTTATTCTATTGACTGCAGCTGGTATTGGTGGGGCCATTGTGTTCTATTGAGCCGTTGTTTCTATTGTCGACGTGTGCCGCTCATATCTGGTTGAGATTAGCAACGGTGCGTTGAGCTGTTTAAGATGTTTTGGGCGAAAGAAATTATATTGGAAAGAGTTGTTCTGTGGCCATTAGGTAGAAGCGAGGGTGGAGTAGTTGCCTTAAGAGTAAGCAAAGCTGAAATGTCTATATCAAAGAAGACACTTTCATCCTCGACAAGGGATTCCCAAATCAGAATTCAAATCCTCATAGAGCGGGAACGTTTTTATGCTTTAGAGGTTGGCTATTTGAAATTGAGAGAGAAAGAGGGGGAGAGTGAAAGAGAGTTATTTTCTGCACCCAAATGCCTACCTACAGTGTGCCACGGATGATACGAATTTAGATAACGAACTTTGGCGCTGAAGTTTCCATTGGGATTTGGTGACTTATGTGATTTGACTTGCCGCACTTGCGGGCTGCACTAATAACTCTTTTACGGCTTGAAGCCACGAGTAAACCTGCACTAAACTACAGCACAATACGTGTGCCAGCCTGCTGCTAGATTCGTACATCCGCAGCAGAGGCGAAAGAAACAATGTAGAGCGGTCAAAGCGTGTACCGGGCCAAGTGAGTTCCTGGAAAAAGCTGACATTACGACAAAGCGAAATGCACGCAAAGCGAGCAACTAAAAGAAGTGAACAAAATGCTAAAAGACAAGTTCACAAAATTATCCGAAACAGGGCAATAAAGCACCAAAGTCGAGTTCAAGCCAGACAAGCGCAACAACAACAACAATAGCAACAATAAATGAACAAATTAACGAAAGAAACAAAACAAAACGAAATTAAACCAAAACAAAAACGACACGCAACGCACATTGAAGTACAAAAGGAAACGAGCTGCACGAAGCAAAGAAAACTCCAAAGCAAATCAAAAACAGAAACAAAAAAAAGTTGTAAAGAAGAAGAAGAGGTAAGTAAACATAAAACTTGTATGCAGAAGAAAAAAAAGAAACGTTAATTTTATTTTACAAGCGTACAAATTAAAAACAGTCAGGCGCGCAAGTCGCGGCTTTAATTAGTCAAACTCGCGCCAAAGACAACGCGACAGACCAAAAGCCAAACGTTGACGGCAACGGCTACGGCGACAGCGACAGCGACTGCCATTGACTTCTCAGTATTCTGTAGGCATGCGCAGCAGTAGCCATGACTTCCGTTGCCCTGCTCTCTATCAAAGGGGCCAGACTACAGTTACTGGAGCAGCAGCAGCAGAAGTAACAGCAGCACTTGTCACCATTTGCCTTTACTTGACAAATTTTTTACTGGAATTGTGGAGAAGTTTCATTTGGTTTCGTTTTGATTCTGCGTACATTTCACTTGGCCGAGACGTGGTCAGTCTGCCGCCGCACTTGCCACACACTTGTGACATTTGAAATCTGGCTTTTGTATCTCGTTTCCGCGTACACATTCGACTGGCAGTCATTGCCAGCTTTTGACGTCTCCACACTCTGCCTCTTGCTGCTGCTGCTCTTTGCCATGCTTTGCTTTACTTTACTTTGGTTTGGTTTGGTTTTATTTTGTTTTACAACTAAATTTAGTTGTAAACCTTTTTTCGTTCTTTCTTGGTTTTATAGCGTCTCATAATGATCTCAATCATATTTCTATGGAATTTGTAAATGGAGTAGCAAGTGGAAATATTGTTTTAAGTTGTTCATTTCTTTTTTATTGGCTTGTTTCGACTTCTTTACCGTATGCTGCTGCTATGAAATTAACTTTTCAGTTTTTGTTTATGTTTTTTTTTCTTTTTGTGTGTTTCTTTTTTGGTAATTGTTGTTTTTGTTGTTGTTATTGTTGTTGTTGTTGGCATGTATGTAAAGTTCAGGTGGCACGTTGCATTAAGCGAACAGGTCTTTCATATGCCTTACCTAATCAGATAATGATTTACAAGTCTTGTCTGAGTATGATTCTGTGGAAATAAGAGTTATTTGGTTATGTTTTATGTTTTTTTTTTTCTCAAGTAAGATTACTCAAGCGGTTCTTGCTTAAATTTATGCAGCCAGTAGCAAATTGGTAGTAAAGTTAATTAAACGATTTAATTAAGATGCAAATCGACATGCCTAGCGTGTCCCAGAAGCACACATAGGATTTTTATGACTTTTGCATACTTGCACATACAGAAAAGTAAGCTAGGTAAGTAAGGATATGGACCTTAACTTTAGAATTATTTTCGTTGTGTATATGCTTACTTTCATTTTCAATCTAATACAAATGTCTAGAGTGCACTCGCGTTATAACATTACCTAACCATGGCTTGCAGCAAAAGGCACATAAAAGCCACGCAAAAGGCTAAAGGCTGTCCAACTTGTAAGGCTCTGAGCTGACTCATATACCTTTAATCAATTGCCGTACAATGCCTGAATTGCAATGAAAGCAACGCCAAAAGTAGCCATTATGCAACAACATCTTCATCATGGACCCCCCAAAAATGGACACGATTGTAAATTTCACACACACAAAGCGAAGCACGCTGAGCCGCACACTTGCGCAGGTGCAGCATCCTCCAGGTGAACGAATCTATCGAAGCGAGTCAATCGTAATGTAATGGCTTTTGTAAACAACAAAAGTAACACACACTTGCCAACCTGCAGACCGCCCTCCTCCCCCTCCTCGACTGGCCTGCGTTAGGAGCCGTCGATACGTTCGTTCACTGCCAATAGACGTTGTACAAATGTCAGGTAATAAATACAAAATTGGCTATGCTGCGCTACATTTCGCAAATATGGCAACATTGGCATACAAAATTCATTTGCAGCGAATTGCACAAAAAACAAACAAACGAAAAATAAAAAAAAACACCAAAAAAATAAAAGGCAAAAAAAAAAAAAAGAAAACAATTGGTAACATTTCGAAATAAAATAGACAAAGTCGTACGCAAAGTTGACCAAGTTACGGAAGTTTAAGTTAGGTCAGCTCAGCTCAGCTCGGCTCAGCTCAGCTCACTGGCGAAACATTTCGTTAGTGCAATTGATATGCCTTGCTGATGTAATTCACTTGGCTACACTCGGCATGCAAATGCTCGTAAAGCAAATAGAGACGCACAACTGGGAAAGGGCATACACGGGTAAAGACTGTTTTTGGCTAACAATGCGTTGAAGTTGTGGAGCCACAGACGTTGCTACGTATGTACATTCGTACGGATTTCAACTTTTAATTAGGCAAATGCTGAAAAATTATAATTTAATTATAGACCAATGGGTCAAGATGAGTTGTGAAAAAGTTAGGTAGGTTAAGCATGCACTTCGTGCCTGAACTCAAGCCATAAACGAATCGAATCTAAGCGGATTATACTTTCACCCACGGCATAGCACAGCAGGAAGACGGCGACAGCAATGCTCACAGCCATTGAGTAGGAAATAAAATGACTATGAAAATCGAAATGGCACATCAAAATGAAATTAAATCGAGGCGATGTAGGCAAGTCAAGTGGGACCAACTATAGGCAAATTTCTCCCATAGACACCTTGACTCTACTTTTTTAAATCTGAACATCACATTTTTCACATTATAGCTTTGCCTAAACAATATTTTAATTATTCCATTATAATTTATTTTTGTTATCATTGGTTGAAAAAACTTATTTGTTTCACATTATGAAAAATAAGTGATAAAATTAACTTTGGTTTCTGTAAGTCCATCCATTGTAATCTGCTCGAAGCACCATGGCCAAATACGCTTACTGTTTAATAAGCACAGTCGATAAATCTACGCAAGTGGCGGAAGACGATATTGAGAAGGATCTAAGCATCGTGAGAGCAAAGCTTTTCTCCAAAGTTGACCATCACACAATGTGCAAGAATACTGCTGAGCGTAAACGGCAGATTTATCCGAAATGCTTGATTAGCGCCAAGATCCCGGAGCGATTGCATGCTGAAGAAGAGGAGGATGATGACCTGACGGCTTGGATTGTACCGGGTCGCACTGTGCAGAAAAAAGGACGTATGCCAAAAAGTGCTAATAGCTAAGTAACTTGTGGAGGAGGTCCAAAATTTGTTGTGGCTCTATTTGAAAGTGATTTCTTTAAATTGTTGAACGAATAAAATAAAACTTTCAGGACCACACTAAAGCGTGATATTAATTATTATATTTAGGGAAACCGATCTTAAATTCTTATTTTATTAGTATTGTATATTATGCAATGAAGAAGAGAAAGAGCAGAGCAATTGTTATGCCACTCTAATGGTTTTTTATGGACCCGATTTCTTAGCTTACAAAACCATTTCCTAAAACCGTCAAAAATTTCAATCAAATTTCCCAGTAAAGTGTCTGAATTTTTAACGAATACAGGCATCTCAGAGCATTTGTTAATTTAGTGTATTAATTAGGTCTCGATTTTTCCCTATACTAATCTACCAAAGTTGAAACTGCTGACTTTTTGGTCTTGAATTTTTTTTGTAACAATCGTGAGAAACGATTTTTTATTGTTTCAGCGCCAACATGCAAAAACGCCAATTCATATCTGCGAATAAAAATAATTTTCTTGAAATTAATTTTCAACACACTTATGGCGCATACACATGAAGTATGGCTTGGCTTGGCATGGCATGGCGAACGGTAGCCTGCTTCACGCAACTCGGCTTAGACCGCCTTCTGGCCTTCTGCGAGCATTACGCAGACAATTGTGTGTGGGCGTTTACAACTGTACAAAATAAATGCCAAATAAAACACAATAAATGCTTGTGGACAGACTGTCTGTCTGACCGACCGGCGGACAGACAATACATTACAAAGCGACGGCTACTTGTTGCCTCGAGTTAATGAAAAAATTCTCACGCAAATATTCGCATGCTAACAAAGTTATCAGCAACATGTGGCTGCTGCTTTGTTGTTTGGACTTGTTGTTGTGCCAAGTAGGAAAGACAATTTCTGCTTGTAAAACGAAAAGAAAGCAGAGAACTAAAAACAAAGGTCACACGCATAGTAGGCGAGACTCGAACAGGTCTCAATGCCTCATGGCTTTGTGATTTGCGCAGATAATTGTTTTGTTTTTTGGCTATTGATTTCGCATTTCTTTGGTTGAGTTGCTGTTGGCAAATGCGGCTTTTGTTACTCGCTGTTCGAACAAAGGGACGCATGGTCAGTTGCTGGCGTGTTACACTAGACCGGGCTCTCAATGTGAACAGGTTCATCATCGATGCTTTGCAATTATTACCGTAAATAAAAACCGTACTTATTTTTTTTTTTGTAGGCAGCACAGCAAATGTAGAAATTGTTTTTAGGTATGTGCAGCAGTATTTTGTCTTGTGATACCTTTGCATTTATTGTTTTGATTTTTCATGCGAATTAGTTAAAAAAAAAGAAAAACACAAACTGAGCACAAACAAAAAGCAGATTATATACGCAAGCAATGTGTGTGGCATGTGCAATCAGTAAGTATATTTTTTTTTTCATTTCTTCTTTTTTTTTTTTTGTATTTGTTTTTAAAGAAAACCAAAAATTCATTTTAATTTCTTTATTTTGCAGCAACAATTGGAAAGCGGTGAACATATTATGCTTTGTTTTCTTTAGCCCCTCTCTCTCTCTTTCTCTCTCCCTGTCTTTCGGACAATCGTTCACATCTTGTACATTTTTGGTGTCAAGTGAATCATTTTAGCCGACAGTTTGCGTATGTTTTTGGCATACATATTTTGTTTTTGTGTAATGTGCGCAACGCAAGTTTGTTGCTTAAGTCTTT
The DNA here is from genome assembly GCA_037044495.1 of Stegana nigrithorax. Taxonomy (NCBI): domain Eukaryota; kingdom Metazoa; phylum Arthropoda; class Insecta; order Diptera; family Drosophilidae; genus Stegana; species Stegana nigrithorax. The sequence goes on along the minus strand of JBAMBQ010003198.1, from coordinate 27,614 downwards.
CGGTTTGCAAAACAATTTCCAAGCTGTCAACAAAATTACACAAACTTATGCAAAACTTTGCTAAGCAAACACAAAAAAAAAAAAAAGAAAAAAGCAGAAAAAACTTTTGTTAAATAAATTGAAAGCAAACTCTTAATACGCATGAAGCTCACAACAAAAGGCGCTTAAGCAACGAACGTGCGGGAGATTGGCATGAAAAGGCTTTTGCGCATGCGGCATGCCCACTGCACGATTTTAATTAGTACAAAAACGTTGTGAATGCGCTCCAGTTGTCGAGAATTGTCTCGTTTCAGCATTTAGCGCTGTGAAGAAAGCGAACCAAAAAACAAACAGAAATGAACGAAACCACATTCACACGCAAAGAAATTATTAAATGGCCAAAGCCAAGTCAAGTGACTGCGGCTCACAGCTGCGCATAAGTGCCACGACTTGAGTTCAGCTTGATTTCGCGCTGTGTAGCGCAGACTGCACACAGGTCCGATTAAATCAAAATCGCAGACACCGTGCGACAGGCCGGCAGACAAACATCAGCAACATGGCAAAAGTAAAAATCGTGTTTAACAAAAAAGCTGCAAACTCATATTAAACATTTTTATTACATGTCATTTAACAGAAATCGTCGGCGGCATTGCACGTCACTGTGTTGTCCACTTCGAGTTCATCACGCTCATTTAGCTACATTTTGGACTCCACAAAAAAAAAAACAAAAAAAAAACAACATTAACAATAACAACAACAATAGCAAGCATAACGATGACTGTCAGCAGTTAGTCGGCCAGAGGCAACTCGGCTCAGTCGCAGCCTCAGCCTCAGCTTCATTTACGTTTTCGACTGTCTCAAGATGAGAGAACTCTGTCAGCGCTGTGCTGTGCTGTGGCTGCCTGTCGGCTTTTCGTTATAAATTAAACCATAAAAGGCAACAAACCGTCAAATTTTCGTTGCAACTCTACAAAAACAAAAAAACACAAAAAACAAATCCAAAAAAACAGAAAAATACAACACTTGTGTATCTGCCAGTGTGTGTATTTGTGTGTGTGTGTGTGTGAACACACAAATAAAGCGTAAAAATTAAAATATTTTTTAATAAGCAAAATATGTGCTCGCGCATACGCTGGCAGAGGTAAATCCATGCTTTGGCTGCGTCTTCACGCAGTTGGCCTAAAAGCTGAACAAAAGCAAAGGAGTAAATGGGAAATCATAATATTTTCTGTCATGTCATGCAGCATGATATGCTTACTTTGTGCTTCATGTGCTTGGCCATATACGCATGTCTCGAGTGTCAGGCGACAAGTGTCTCAATTGAAAAACGCGCGCCGTGTACTTGTCACAAGTACAATCTGTCCGTCTCTGTCGCACGCACGCTGCTTGCCATTGTTGACGACATTGCTGAACAGGTGAAGTTCGACGCTTTTTTATGTTTTTTGTTTTTTTTTTTGCTTTTTGTTTGTTTCTTTAATTTTTTTGACAGTGAAATCTGTGCAGAGTGATTTATTGTTGTTGTTGTTGGTACTCGTACTGCTGCCGTTGTGTGGGTTGCTGCGTCCATGTAATGTCAACTGTACAAATTTTTGCATGTCATTGTGCGGTTCATTATTAAAAGTGTTTTACCTTTGTTGTAATTGCGCTTGTCAGTCGATTTTTATTTTATTTTCTTGTTTTTGTTTTTTTTTTTTTTTTTGATCAAGTCCCTCATTCATTTTATTTTTTTTTTTATTTTTTTTTGTTTTTCATATGACAGCCCTTTGTCTCGAGTGGCATACATATGTATATCATATGCCATATATAGCTGTTTGCGTGTCTATTTTTGTAGGTAAGCTCTGAAAAGTCAATTAAATATGGCATTATGTAAGCAACAACAAATACATGAATATAAAACTTCACCTGATAAGTCAGCATAGTAGGCGCATAGCAATTGCCCTAATTTATGGAATCTTGATTTCCTCACTTTTCTTGAAGTGCATTACAATTTATTGGCCTAAGTAGAGAACTAAAAAAGCTGAAAGGGCTTATATCAAATGAGTATAGTTATATAGAGTCATGCGAGTCAAAAATGACTTAAAGCAGAGAAATAGCTTCTGTGACTTAAACATTAAGGTTAAGATACATTTTTCTTTTTAAGATCTCTTTAGAATGAAATTTTGTTTTTTTTTTTTTTAATTCAATTAAGACATTTATAAATACAATAATCATTAAGAAATTTCAAACTTAAAATTCAGATATCAAGACCCAGCTATGACAGTCCATATAAATTTAATATAGTGAAGTGAGTGAAAAAGAAGAAACTGGCAAATAGTTCGCCCAAAAAAGAAATATTTATGCAAATTCATTAAGCAGTTGAAGCTCAGGAATGATCAAACTGAAGCAAGAGATGTAATAATAGCTATTTAAATGACATCTATGCAAGTAGTTCACATTTGCCGAATAACCAAAACTGAAACTTAGAGAATGCTAAGATAAAAATACATCGTGAATTCACACGTTGATGTTGACTACCAAACATGTGTGCACAAGTCGAAAAGAATTCACACGCAGAAGTCGTACTCCAAAATACACGAGTAGACTACCAAATGAGCCAGCAAGGCTGCTGCACTTGTTCCCATAAATACCGTAGCCAAAGGAATTTCACTGAATTGCAAAACAACAAAATTTATTCACAATTGCACAAAATAAAATAAAAAAGTAAAATGCCGAGGAAAGGTGAAAAAAATGATGAAACTGAAGCTGAATGAATTCGCTACAGCAGCAGCAGCAGCAGCAAGTGTCATGAGAAAACAGTAGAAGCGAGACCCAAAAAAAACACAAAAAAAAAAAAGAAAGAAATGAGAAACAAAAAAATAAAAACAGAAAAATACACACCATAATCAACAAAATCACGCATCGCAAACAGAATTCAGCATAAAAATGCAATCATTGAACGATTTTATGCGAGTTCACATGCCACAGTGAACTGAAACTGAGGCACGAACACACCTGAGAAACAAACAAACAAAGACGCGCAGCAGCGGTACAGGACGATTATCCTGTCATTCACTTGTTGCGCACAATAAGCAAAAAAGCAAAAACCAAAAGGAATCACGAAACGAACTGAAGCTGAGGCGGAGGCTGAACTCATTTGCCAGTGCAGGCAGTGGAACAACGTGACACGAACAGGTAGATTTTGTGTAACAATGTTAAACCGAACCAATGAAGAAAAAAGGGATAAAAAGCAGAGGCGCCGGTTCACTGGCTTATACCAAATATTCGCAATTTGGATGCGAACACTAACAGCAAAAGGCTTTTGCCAGAGGCCCCTTTGAGGCAACTGCCTACTGCGCCACTGCATTGCGCTGCACACTGTACGATCCTGTTATACTTCCTGTCCCACTGTGCGGTCCGGTCCATGCCGCATTCTAACAGCGTGTGAACCTGTTTGCTCTCGTTATGCTGTTGCTCCTTCAATCGTTTCATTTTGCCATTTTTTTGTGTGTATTTTTAACCACTTGGTAAATGTTTTTATGTGATATTCGTACGCTTTTTATTTATTTCTTTTTTTTTTTTCTTTGATTTTAGTCTGCGGGGCTGTCCCAAATCGATGCTAATCTCGATGTTCGAATTTTTGCACAAAATTCTATTTGTTGTTGTTTTTTTCTCTTATTAGCTGCCTGTGTTCTTGAGTGGCTGAACTTTTCGTGTTTTTTGTCAATTTATTACCCCGTTGCTCAATTTTATACATTTGAGGTTTCAACTTTGTTTTTTCTTTTTCCATAGCGTTATATTTATGTGGCGATTAGTTAATTTTTACCTGTGAAATTTGAAATCAACTTTTTGCCAGTTTTTACTGATTTTTGGCAAATAAAAAGGTACACAGAAAATTAAGTTTACAATAAAAAACCCAAAACACAAATAAATAAATAAATAAAAATCGCACGCAAAATTTATTCCCACGCATTTAAATCGTGATTTTCTCACTCCACATTTTATAGTCAGGTTTTTGCTATAGATTTTTATTATTATTAGTTTTTCTTTTATTTATATTTTTTTTTTTTCGTTTTTGTTTTTTTCAGTTCAATGTTTACAAGTCAATTTATTTGTGCGCCATTTTGGTTTTGTTGTAACAATTAAAATTGGATCTGCATTCAGGTGTCTGCATCTACAGCACGATGCTTCGCTTTTGAAGTCTCAATACGCTGTTCACAAAACTTGCCAGCAACGTTGCTGATTTTTTTCTATCTTATCGCGGATCTCAAACTTAAAATATTTGGATTTCCATTTTTTACCTGAGCACCCTCTTCGCTTTTGCAATTTGGATTTTTTGGCAAGTTTCACTTTTGTATTTTGAATTTGTGTTAAACGTGATGGCTTCGATCTAGTTAGGTTCCTCTGCTTATCCAGTCTCTCATAATATTTGCCAGTACAGTACTAAACATTTTTAAATTATTTCCGGTTTACAATGTAGAATTGAGTTGGATATCAACACAATCACTGAAGGTTGTAGATTCATTGATTGGCATGATTTTTAGCACCTGAGCACCCTTAATGAATCCTGGACTCGGTAAGCTTACCCCAGCCAACCCAGATCGTCACATTATCTTGTAATTCAGTCTAAGATTGCAATCGAAAATTGTTTGTACTTGCCTGATCTAACTCTGTATTACTTAACATAAATGTTGCTTAATTAAGATTCTATTTTCCGCATTTGCGAACTTTCAAACTGCTACCGTTATAAGTCACATCGTGCTGCAACATTTAAAGAAAAACCTTCACATTTAACTTACTCGCATTTAAATTTTGTTAAACTCTAAACTACGAATCAGCCAATCGTATAAAAATATGCAAGGTGGCAGGCAACTCGTCCAGATGCCAACGACTGGACAAACCTTTCAATATTGTATCAAGTGCTAGACTGCAGAGCCACAGCCATATGCACAGAACCTTCGCCAGCATGATGCTAACCGCTCCAGTGCATGAGCAATGACCGCAACAGAACAGAACAAAAATTATGCGAAATAACTTTAAAAACAAGAAACAAAAAAAAAAAACGATATGAAACTAAATAAACTAAGCTATGCAAAGAAAATCATCTTCATCAAGTGGGCAAGCAGCAAACCACCACCACCAGCACCACCAGAAACTATAGCAGCAACAACAACAATAACAATAACTTATATATACGACACAGGAGCATAACTAAGCAGATGCAGCAACATTACATAGGAGTCACTGCACACTTGTTCCTCTTCGCTGATTCTACAGAGTGACACCGGGCGCAGAACCTGCCAGCATAACATGGCCCAGGACATTTACTGCAAAGTGCAGTGGAATGCAGCCGAACACGAAACACACGAAAAACACAACCCAACACACACCTCACCACATCCAGAGCTGAGCAGAGCACACGAAGCACAAAGCGTGAGTGGCACGAGTGCCTAATTATTCAAATTATGCCCAACAATATGATGGAATGCTAGACGCAGTCGGCAGTTAGCCAGCAAAGTCCGAAAGCAATCGCCCAGAACTAGGACATTTGACTGTGGAGGGCAGGCGACGACGACGAAGACGACATACGACACACGACACACGTTTGACGCCTGCCACTCGCCGTCGCTGTGCCGCACCGCTAACTTTGGCCAAGTCCGCGTGGACAGAATCGTGCAAGCAGAAAGGACGGCTGCGCATGCGCAGCGTAGCATGTCTCGGCAACGTGACGGACATGAGGGTGCGCGGTCGCATATTAAAATACCTGCGCGCATTGACATGTGCCGCACTCTAAGTACTCGCGCACGACGTGCCGCTCACCCTTTGCCGTGCGGCGCGTCAGGCGCAGAATTGCCATTAGAAATTCCAGCCAAGACTTTTGTGCACTTGGCCGCATGTCGCCTGCGTCGTCCGTGTCGCCTGTTGTCGCTAGCTTACAGCGTCGCCGCTCGCTCCCGAACAGGTAGCAGTCGTGCGCCGCATTTGGTAATTACAAATTGTCGCAGTCTTAGCTTGGCCTAATTACGGCGTTTTTGAGTTTGTTAATTTTCTAATATGTGCTGCGTCGGGCAAAAGGAGTCGTCATTTCAGTTTTGTCATTAACTTTGGGTATGCAAGGTGTGCGGCAGGAAAAGGCATGCCCAGGACATTGAGTACTGCCTGCTTAGCCTGCGTGGGCCTGCATTTCCCTTAAACATTGTTCTATGCAGTGGAAGCTATGACTTCACCAGCCAACAGTCATAAATCCATCAACATCGTTGTATTTTAAGTAAGCTAGTGCATGTGTATGCGAGTACAGTGGACACCAGGCAGCAGGCAGCCAGGAGTGGACTCAAACCAGGCGGGCTATAGGAGGACTCAATGTGAATCGTACTATGTGAGATTTTCAGCTGAAAAGAACAAACCCAGATTTGATGTAGTGAATCTTATAGGCAACAAAGGTCCCAACAAATGCTCTAGGATATAGCGCTATAGAAAGTCACTTGGGATAGAGGAATATTTAAGGATTTCTGGGAGGCCACATGCTCGGCCTGCTTCAGTTAACTCCCGCAATTGAAAGTTTACTGTAAATTCCTAAGCGGATCGCTGGCTCCGCTACTGCAGGCTAAGCATCCATTGACGTAGGCATAACAATAAAAATTTGAATTTCCAATGAATTTATCTTTAATACTTACGCTCGCCTAAATTTTATTTTCTGCTTTCTGCTTTTTGACTTATTTTATTTTTCTGCACACTTCAACTTTGCTCGTGGACCACATAAAATAAACCAACAATTCAACTAAAATGCCAACTAGATAAATAAAGCCAAAATGTAAAATAGAAACAAAACAGCAAAAGGCAAATCGACTGCGCAACGACACTTGAGAGCCACAAGTAAGGCAAAGCTAAGCCTAAGCGAACCAAAAACGTCGAACAGCCAAGCCAAGGCGACCACCCACACGACGCATCCTCAGCGTGTGCATATCCATGACTGCGGCCGCCTGAGCTGCGCCTGCGCAGTGTCAAATATCGACAGATGGATGCGAGTGTGGCGCAGATATGCTGCGATCTACTCGATGCGCATATATATGTTGTTCGTGCATGCGCTGCCATGAAGCATTTCAGCGTATAAATATTATCATATGGAAATTTTTCGGAGCAATTACGTATGCTGCCACACGGCTGCGCCAAAGAGCTGCAAGCAAAAGGCAAGCAAAAACAACAAAAAATCGCAACGCCAAAGTGAGTTGGCAAGTGGTGACCCAGGCAACTGCAGTGCAGCCAGCGTATACATCAAAAATAGGCAAAGTCCCAAGCCTACGTATAGCCGATGACTGCTTGCGCATGTGCATGCGATGACGATGATGAAGCACCCAGCTAACTTTATTCATTCAGAGCGACATGCCTTCATTGACTGCACACACACACACACACACACAGAACAGATAGAGCCAGCTGCCAGCGATGTCGCTGCGCCCGCCCCACCAGTTGCGGCAAAGAAAGTGTATGCTGCATGTTGCAACAACAGGTCACAGAATCGCCTCCACGCCGGTGGTAATCCAACGATTGCTGTCGCTGTAATCGCAGCAGCAGCAGCAGCCGCAGCAGCAGCCACAGCCGCAGTCGTACCTGTTAAGCGCGCTTTGGCAGTTTTAGGCGCAGCGCAAATCTTCGACAGCCAACAGGCAGCAGCCGACAATTGTTTGCTGCCTCATGCGCCTGCCCCGGCCCCGGCCCTGGCCCCGGTCACAGCGGCTGCGCACTTGCAATAACCGACAGTAGCTGAGCCAGCCAGCGAATCGTTGTCTCTGTTTTTTTTTTCTTTTCTTATTTTTATAGTTATTTTTATTTTATTTGTATGCCACTTCGTCCGAAATTGTTTCTTTTGTGGCTTTTTGAGCCAGTTGCGATGCTCGCGTATTAACATTTGATGCTAACAATGTTGGCGCATCTAAGGCAGCAACGGCTTCCGCTGCCGCAATGACTGCCTGCCTGCCTGCCTGTCTGCCTGCCTATGACGATGGCCTGAGCTTGCGCTGGTGGGTGTGGCTGCCACTCGCGCGCTGCCCGCGTCTCTGCCTGAGCCTGTGCCTGTGCCTGTCTGCCATGCTGCATGATCAATCTTCTTTAAAGTGGAAAACTTAGCTGGGCTGTTGTTAGCCAAAATGTTGATTATGCTAAGTTTGATCGTTTGCAGTTTGCAGTTTATGTCGACTATTAAGCTGTGCGCATCCTCAGCCTAAGCCTCATCCTCATTGCCAGTCAGCAGCAGTTGAGCGTCGTTGACGTCGTATCTCGGGGCGCAGCTTAACGCGGCTAACCGGCTACCGGAATTGACTCAGCCAAGCGCTACCCAAGTGGGCGTGCATTTCGCAGTCAATGTTGTTGATTTTGATATGCAGGCATTTAAAAATTATTATTATTATATGCGGATTAAGATAAACTGCACATACTTTTACTTTTTACCTTTTCTTTGTTGACAACTAATTTTTCTTCGAGTTTACTGTAGCTTTAGATAGATTAAGGCAAGTTTTTAATTTGTATATGCAAACAACTTGGCTAAATTATTGGGCACTTGGTTACGGACTGGATGGCATGAAGTGTGAACAGATATAAGCTTTCAAGATGTAAGATAGAACTCGATCATGTAGAGGACAAACGAATTCAATACTAATCGATTGAACACCCCTAGTTAACTAAAACAGCTGAGGCAATCAACGGAGGCGTCCAAAATGAATAAAATTATATAATTTGGACGGAGATCTAATAATAAACGCAAAGAAATTGACTGACAGTTGAATGTTCATTGAACACGACCTCAATTCAGACAAGTAGTAAAATGTTCCTCTTTTGTGACTCAATCTTAGATAGACGATAGACAAATCCGGAAGAATATAGATAAGAAATGTCAACATGAGAACGAATTGCGTTTAATGACAAATGACAATGACACAACACAAATTATTTGCCAATGAAAAAAGTACCATTTGTTGATAAAGTAATAAGTATTTCATAATATCCACCCTGCTCATGATTTGAAATGATATGCAAAGTTGCGCAAATGAACCTACAGTTCTGTTCTTAAAGCTTGTTAAAAGGAACTTCGTTGCCAGTTTAACAATTGACTTGCCTAAGCAGACGCCTGCATAAGACCTAGAAATCGAATAAAGCGCCAGCTGGTGTCTGTCGTAAGCCATTTGTGTGCGTATCTGCTGGCACCTACGGTAAGAAGAGTAAACACAATGCGGATCAAAAAGCCACAAATAAAATGTCAATCAGGTTCCTTGGAGACACTTATCAGCAAATAAATGTATTCGTACAATAAAATAATCAACAGATAAAAATACGCATAAAGCGAATTATGCCATGTAAATATGCATAAGGGAAAGAAAAGTACGTTACACGGCTTTCCGAAGAGCTCAAGGTGCCAAGGCATATGTGCTCATGTGAGTATTTGAACCTAAGAGTTGCTATATGCGCACTTATATAAATATATATACATATATATGTATGTGTGTGTGTGTGTGTGCATGTGTGTAAGAAGCGAAAAGCATGTGTAAAGGTGCTACAGTTTTTCTATTGGCACAGCTGCCATCGACGTTGTGCGCTTGCATGCAAAGTCGCTTGGCAGAAGACGCAAGACACAAGTCGGAAGGCGAGCCCTGGCAGACGATGTCTGCAAAGGAAGGAAGGGAGGGTAGACGACGGCCGACGCTTTGACGCATGCAAAAAGGTGCAACTGAAAAACACATAACATTTTCCAAACAAAAGCAACTCTTTGTTGAAATTTAAATAATATTGAAATTCTTACACACACACACACACTCACACAGTCACACGCACACTCCCCACACGGTTGCAGACACGGGCCGATACACGGCTGTGCCTTACGTGTTGCGGCACTGCGACTGCGCCGCACTGTACAAATACACCTTGCAGTTTTTTTTTTTCTGTTTTTTTTTTTTTGCTGAAGTATCTTCCTTCCGGCTGGAAAAGTGATCTACTCGCAAAGCGCTGAAGGGTGCTTATTTACCCTTATTTTTTTTTTACCTGTTTATTTTTTTTTTAATGGTGCGCACGGGGTTGGCTTTGGGGTGTGCAGCGAGTTTAGTGGCATATGTTGCTGCTGGTGGCAGACACTGCAGCTTTTCGTGCATTTCTACCTGCATTCCGTTTTTTATGCAGTGCGGTGCTTTACGCTCGACGTAGCACATTTTCCTGTTGATAAGGACTCAAGTGGCACAAGTGCCATGAACAGCTGTCCGTAGTTCGGTGTGCTCAGTTATGTACACAGAAGCATGCCAAGTCGTCATCAGGCGGTGGTATTTTTGAACGTAATTTGCTACAAGTTTGTGTTGTGGCATTTTCCAAAACTTAATTACTTTACAATGGACTTCAAAGGACATTTAAAGTGGGTTTTCTATGTGCTAATAAGAGACCACCGGAATTTATGCTATTATTTTTGATAGAATTTCAAAACTACTCAGTTTAGTTCGGTAATCGAGATAAAATTTTCCTAGCTCAAAGGATCCTTTCCTGTGCATTTGTCTTCTAGTTTGACATACGAATGCACTACTCAGGAGTCAATACTCTCATAATTTTTAATGTCACTCTGTGCGATCTGTTAATGGGCTAAAAATCGCTTATAGCGATCAAAGGCGATATAGACTTTAGTAAGACTGCAGCCACTCTCCTGCATAAGACCTGCCCAAGTCAGGCTTACAACGCGTGCTATAGACACGATAGAGCATACGAGTCGTTAATGAATATTTAAAATTAATTGGTAACGTATGCCTCGACTGTGGCGACAAGTTCGCGTTCGACGCGTCTAAAGTTGGTACGTGTGAGTCCAAATGGCAGACAAGCGTCTAAATGCGTTTAAGCCGCACTACAAACGCCAACGCACAACAAATTAACAACAAACAATTCATAAAGAGAGAGAGAGAGAGAGAGAGAGAGAGGAGTGAGAGAGTAATAGGAAGAAGGCAAGAGACTGAGTAAGTGTATGTCGTCTGCTTTTATTTTATTACATGTACTTAACATAATGAGTCGCTTGATAAAATCACGATTTGACAAAGCCATAGACAAAGACGTCGACGAAGGCAGCGACAAAGACAAAGGCAAGGACGGAGACGAAGACGGGGACGGAGACGTATTCAATCCGGCCTGCTGTCATGTTTTTGCTTTAATGCGCTGCGTCGCCGCCTTTGATGCCGATCGATCAATGGCGACGCGCGCTCAGCGATAATGTTCGCACTCGGCACATACGAACTTCGATTGTTCTGCCGCTGCCAGTGGCGCACATGCTTCCTGTTCGTCTCACACTGTCCGTCTGTCTGTCGTCTGCTCGTCCACCGACTGTCTGCGTCGCTGAGTGAGTCTTGCAGCGTTGTGCAGCCGGAAATTCCTTTAAGTGCGCGTCTAGCTACCGACGAGCGTCAAGCGGCAACTGCGCGCACAAGCTCCAACATCTGAATCAGAATTCATTGCAGCAGCGTCGGCGTGTGTTCGAGTACACGGTACATAATCTTGTACGTGTTGCGTTTGCTTAAAAGTTCAAAGTGCACGGGATACACTATCATAAAATTTGTTGTATTGAAATTCCACAGACGCGCTTTGACGTGCCATTGCATTGAATGGCTTCGCTTTGCTTTGCTTTGCTTTTGTGAAAGATGCCTCTGCGCGCGCATGCAGAGCAAGTGCATGATTTATTGTGGCACAAAGGACACACCTGTTTCCTTGTGCTCTATCCTGTTGGAGTTTTGAGGTTTCCTCTTGTTTTGTTGCTTTCTTTCTCCTTTGTCATTGCAAAGGAAGTTCATTGAACTCGGCATTTAGTATGCTGCTATATGCTCATGTTCACCGATTTGTGAACGTATCAATGCTTGAGCAAGTGAGTGATTGACTAGCGTATTGTGTGTTGTGATATTCAGTAGATCAAATCGTAGGTGATGTCATCGGCAAGAGGAATATTTATCTTTCAGGCACTGCGTGACGCTCCGATGACATCATTATATAAACTTCGCCTGTTTCTTTACGAAGTATTTCCTTTGAGATGTCGAGTTTGAAAATATGTACACCATTTGTTCCCTTTTTCAGCATATGGCAGCTAATCTGCAGAAGAAAGTGAGCTTAGGTTTAAACGTCCATTATAAAGGCAAGCTCTCATTCATAAATAAATTTTTATTAAATCGGAACCATATGAAGTAGGAAGATGATAGGCCCGACGTAAGTACACTAGCAGCCAAAGAAGAATATCATTGTCAATGCCTTATTTGCAATTAGGCAAGCTAAGAATCATTGACGACACGCAATATTATCTCAGCCAACTCCTTAGTTGCACTTTTTTAGTTTCATAACCCTTTGTGAAATCTTACCTAAGAACATTTATTAAATAAAAACCTGTACTTGTGCTCCTAAGATCTCATTATAGTTATAACGAATTCACGTGCAGGTTGGCACATTCCAGGAAGTCATCGCCTGTGTAAGTCTACACTTCCTCAATTGAAAGAAACTAAAACTATTGTGAAGTTGACACAATATACGATAAACACAAATCGCACAGCCTCAAAATCGAAACATAATAAAAAGGAATTGCAGTTAGCATTCAGTCCTTTTTGCTTATTCTGCAAGCGTGTCAGTTTACTTCCGTTTCTCCAGAGGACACGAAATTTAAAAAATAGGTTTTACACATTTTGTTGTGAGTTCGCAATTGTCATTGAATTTCTTCTTTTTTTTTTCCTTTCTTGTGCCAATACACAAGGATACGAAATTACAACCAATTATCTTTGAGGGATTTTAACTTGTTTCCGGCTTCAGATTTTTTGTCAAGTCTGCATAAGTGTAGAACCGAAGATTGCAAAGCAAGAAGAAAATGTCTTAGGCACCTGTTTTGGTTAGTAATTTCCATTGAAGATCACATTTTTCCCAAAAATTTATTGAAATAACTTACGACGTATAATCGTGTCAGTTGTCTGCAATAAAACGAATCTGATTACAGCATCAACTCTAATCGAAGTTATTCAGTTGTTTTGAAGTTAATTTTCCCATTTGGAAATGGACAATAGGATCCATATTGGATACCATTAATGATTTACCCAAACAAAATTTCCTCTAGCCTAGCCGGGACACACTGCCAAGCCTTGAGTTTATATTTTCAAACATATATATAATATAATATATACACAAACTGAATCACTCATGCCAAACACTTCTCAAACGAAATGCTTAAAAATCTACAATCGCTTTGTGAGCTGTAAAAATGAGGAGCAACTGTGTCAGTTCTCCGGCTACCAACTTTTAATAGCAACTGTTCGCGTATGTGCACAGCAAATGGCGCAATAGAGAACAGCCAGGAGAGACAAAAGCGAGCTGAGCATTTTATTATACAAAAGAAACACATCAAATGGGCCTAAATCCGCCGAATGACGGCAATATCACAACTTAACAATTTATGACTTTATTAAGTTGAAATGAATCGCTGGCAGACAAAGAAGCGAAGCGTTTTGTAAAAGCAACAGAAGTGCCATTGGCACAGCATATGGACGCATAAAAGCAACTTAACCATGAGTGTTAGAGAGTGAGAACGAGTGAGGAGGAGAGAGACGGAGAGAGACGGAGAGGGAGAGGAAGTGTACACGCTACTACAGATGATATGCACACGTTGCAGCGGTAAAGAAATTAATCTTGCATAGACAGGCGCAATAAAAGAATTAGCAGAAGCACCTCGACAGTGGCTGCCGATGCCAGCGTGAGCGTGAGTTAGAGGCAGAGCGGCATCCAATAATATTGGACCACTTATGTCCCATAGGTTTGACTGCCATTAGGCATTAACAATCTTCCAATGAAGTTACAACACACAGCGGCCGCTGCGTATTTTGTCAGGTGTCATAAAAACCGAATTTATTGCGCATGCGCAGCGCGCCGTACGAGATTCAAAACAAAATGAAACAAAGCAACAACAACAACAACAAACACATACATACTTCGTTATAGTTACGTTGTTTTCATTTTGTTGCTTTTTATAATATTGAATTACGCTTCTTCTTCGGGCTCATAAATCATTTTGCGCGGCATAAGGTGACAGCACTAAAGGCGCACGCACATTTCACGCACGTTGCTCACGTTGCCCAATGCCCGGCTCCGCACACTTTTTAATTAAGTTACACACACAAGCCATGAATGAGAAGATGCCCAAAATCAGTTGACGCGCCGCTTCTTCTCCTGCATCGCCGCCGTTTTGTAACTTAAGCGCTGTCTTTAATGTTGTGTGTTCGGTGTTGAATTTAAAATAACAACGCGAAGGCAGCCAGGGACGTGAGCAAAGCTAAAGGACGCAGCAGCAGCATCAATTGCAACCTACGGTTGACCAGGAAAGAGTTACGAGGTGCTTATGTGTACAACCCCATTGAACGCTTACCAAGAGAACACCTAGTATCAAAATCATATGCACAGTATGTACAGTGCAAGCACGATATAAGGAATGTAGGACATCATATCGAGCACAAAAAGGATTATATCCATCGCTTTCATATTTCAAATGTTTTGATGCAATTTATGACGGCTAAGAGCTTCTAGCTCAGAAATAGAAGTTATTGAGAAGAAAAGAAGGCAGGCTTAGAAAAGAAGTCATTCAGAAAAGAAATCTCAGGACAAGAAAATTGTAACTTTGAATTGGACCAAATAGCAGGATGCACTGTCGCATTAGGTATAACTTATATATCCAATGTTTCAGCTGATATCTTCTCTTCTCGAGCTGAGAAAGTTGCGAGTTAAACGAAGTAGAATAATGTAAAGAGTTCTGAATAAGCATAAACTTATAAGATCTGTAACATAACTTTCGCTTTGTCAGTTGACTCGAGATAATTAATAACTCAAAAATATGATAATGCGTATATACTCTTACACGAAAAAAACTCCTCAAACGTGTCTAAGCCCTGACTCTGGATAACGACTTCGTATGTTAGTTCTGCCCCAGCACGCTTAGCCACATAATCTGCAAATAAGCACACATAACCCTTTCCCGCGGAGCTACTATGAGCCGAGCCTAACCAACATATGATGCTGTTGACAGTAATGTGACTTGCCTGCGCACTTACTCCTATGCTAATGCTGCAGCAGCGCAATCCTCTTCTCTGTCGCACCTCTTCGGCTTTTCTATTCAACCATTGTCATATGCGATGATAACAATTTGGGTGCCCTTTTGTATGTTGTTTGTTTCTCTTGGCTATCCTTGGCTTGTGCTCCTGCTGCGCTTCGTATTGTCTACAATGTTGAGCAGATTTCTAGGAACTGACACCTTGCCGCTTTGCCTGCGTGTGCTTGGTCTGTGTGTCCGTCTGTCTGTCTGTCTATCTCTGTGGCCGGCTGACTGGCTGGCTGGCTTCCTTTCAATGACTTTGTACAGAGGCATTACCTAAGATTTGCTACAGTTTCGTGCGCGCCAAGTTGTCTGCCGAGACGGGCCGCAGCCGGTCTTAAGATGTGCCCAATGTACATTCATCATGCCAAGACTGTCATTGAAACAATTGTTATGCCCTTCTTTACTCTGCGCTACTCTGATCTGGTTTGGCTTGGCTTGGCTTGGCTTACTGTGCTTGGCCAGGTGTTGAGCCTCTGTTTGGAATTTCAATTTGCATAAATTTGGTGCAGATTTACTTACAATACAAAATCGTACTTGTACAAGACATGCAAAAAAAACAACAACAACAAATCACAACTGTGTGTCTGTCTCAAGGAAAATATAAATAATGGCAGCACGTTCGAGTCTGCACACTATAATGATCGATGTACATTGGCCTGTGCGTGCGAGTGTGGCTCTCTTGTGTTCGAAAGCAGATTTCACTTTAATAAAGACATATTGAGCTGATTGGCAGCCAGTGTGCTACATAAGAAGTTGCCTTTTGTTTGCTTTAGCTGCATTGTGGCATTTCGTCTTCCTTTTTGCCGCTTGCTTTTGTAGGAGGAAGATTTATGTAAAAATGTTATCACCTGCCAATCCAAAAAAATATTTAAATTGCGCACTCGCTGTTGAAAATTTATCGATACACAATCGACACAAAACTAGACTCAGATTGAGTCCAATTCAAATACTATAAGCCACAGGTAAATTAAGTTGATCGATTTCCAATATTTGAAGGGCCTGCCTATGTTGACATGACAGAGTAGGAAGTAGCTCACAAGCCAGTGCGAGAAAGTACAGTTTGTCCGTCTTCCTCATTTACTCCCAATCGAAGCCAATTGACGACTCTTAGATGGCAAACATTGACACTGCATTGGCTATCAGAAGTTCCCACACTGCCGCAGTTAATCGCATGTTTATCTGAAGACCCGCAGTAAAAATGAACTAAGGCAAATAATATCGACGCTGATTAGGCACAGGATTCCAAACCAATGCTGTTCAACTCCAATACAAATAATTGAAACTGCACTCGAGAGAAACCTAGGCAAGTCCAATACTTTATCTTATCAGTCAAAGGATAGCAAAACGCAGGCACTGTGAGATCTTAAATACACTTCTTAGGGGTTACACTTGTTGTGCCAACATGGCTGAGTGTCTGTCTGATAATTTTGACAAATAGTTGGGAGAAAAAACCAAAGGCAGATAAGCCAATTGACAATTTGACACGCCGTGCAGCGCTGGCACCTACCGCCGCAGTCGCGGTCACAGGCTTCCATTATCATGGGATACGTGATTTCTCTTAGCATGCACACCGTGCTCGCTTAGCTATGCATATCATCTATCATATCTATGCGGAGTAACTGCAATGTGTAGCGTGAAATCTGTTATTTGCCTAGTTACCTTAATAGTGAAGAACCTGCAAGTCGACCCACAGGTGCTAAGCAGTTTATGACTGCACTTTGGCACTGACCTGCGTGGGATTGAGGCCAGCAGTGCACACTCACAGTCGCTGGGCAACACCTGCCGCGCCTGCAGCAGAGGCCAACCCTACTCCTTTGGCTATAGCCACTTACAAGGCACTCACGCAGTGCGTCTTGAATTAGAATGTCATACGACTTCCTTTAGCAGTGTCCTGTGCGCTTTGCGGTAGTGTTTCGCAAATCTGCCTTTGTCTCTCTGTGCCCTGCGGCACTTGCCTTTAGCGGCGCGCGTCTATTGTGTGATGCCTCGGCCTGCCGTGCCCTGCCGTGTCGTGCTGTGCATGTCTTCTAACTCGAAACTAATGCAAGTCGTATTGCGTTTGTTGGTAGCCCTGGTAGGTGGCACATTAACGCAGATTGTGCACGCCTTCGGCAGCAGCTGGTGTGTCCCAGAAAGGCATTGCTGCTGCCGAGATTTCAAATAAATAAAACCGTAGGATGCTGTGTAGCACAGCAGCGCGGTTGGCTGGTGTATTTTCAATGGCATTTGAAGAATAAAAAAAAGCAAAGTATTTATATGGGAATTATTTCGAGGACATTCAAAGTCTTACACAGCGAGCACAGCGGACTCGACATAACAAAACTTGAACGCAAATATGCACAATGCAGCAAATGCTCAAGTCAACTGCACGGCTGCAGGCCAGCAGACGAGATTAACAGAAAATAAAACAGACAAAAGCAAAAATCTCAAAAAATTCGCAAAAAAAAAAAAAACTGTTGGAAAAGGAAATACTGCCTACGTCTGCACGTACGACCTGCTGCCGCAGCGACAGGTGATGAACGGATTTTTTTTTTTCATTTTTCTTGTTATAATACATTTGTTAAATAAAAGAAATGCAAAATTGAAAAATGAAAAGAATGCAGTACACGGCAAATCTTGGCTCTAGATAGACTTGGCGTGCAGCCAGCGGCTGTGCTGTGCTGCCTGCTTGGCAGAATCTCTTTCTGAGTGAGTGCGAGCGAGAGAGCGAGAGATTGGCTGCACTGGCACAGCTGCCGCAAGGCTTGCTATTGTGATCGAGAGTTTTCTTGCATTTTTCGCAAGGTGTCTGTTATACTTTTTCCCAATGCTGACTTATAGGCAAAGGATGTTTTGGCTGGGGTCTGCTGTCTGTTGGCTCGCTGCTGCAACGCGCAAGGTGGCATGCTGGCGCACAAGTAAAGGCCTGCATTGCTTTATATAAAGCAATACAAAACTGCCACATAAATCATTCTTAACTTAATACAATTTTTGAGTTTTATATACATATTTTTCAAAGGTACGAACGACGTACATATGTGAGTCAAACTTGGCTTCAAATGCGCATTAGTCATAATTTACACAAACGAAAGTCTTTATAACCTTTGCTGTGCGGCCTTAACTCGTTTTTTAATTGATTTTGCTTTAATCCGTGGCGGGTTGCTTTGAATCATCCGCAGCCAGCCAGAGCCACGAACTCAGCAGCAGTAGAACAGCAGCGGAAGTGGCGCAGGTTTGCAGGCACAATCGCGGCAGACTCGGCTGTTTGGCAGCCCTGTTATTAATTGTCATAAATCTTGATAAAGTAATAAGCTGTCATTTGTGTTGGGCCGCGGTGTCTTATAGACAGACAACGGACGCAACGATTGCCTGCCTGGCTGCCTGCCTGCCCAATACACAATTCCAATGCACAGCAGTTAAACGCTTTGCAGTTGGGCTTTGGCGCAGCGCAGCGTTCATTATCCCTTTAACGCCAAATTCAAATGGGTTAACCTGTTATTAAGTACCGCTTGACTAACATCTTCGCTGCTTCAACAGTCGAGAGTCGACAGTATCAGGCAGCCAAAGCGCTTTCTACTTTCAACAAATTAGATAATGATGCCAAGAGTTAAGTCCGAAACAAAGCAAAGCGCCGCCGCCGTCGCCGCCGCGGACAACTTTCACGCAACGTCACGTGGGTGTGTCCACAACACAAATCAAATATTATAATAATCCTGTCCTGTGCGGTGCTCCGCTGTGCTGCTCTGCGCTGACCCGCACTGCGAGCCTTGACCAATGCGCGCACACCTTTTCCACATCCTCATCCTTTTGTTTGCCAGTTGCTGAGTCGATTTTCACCTTGCCTGCGGCAGCCACTTGACAGTTTAACCAAATAAAGGTGAAGAGCGCGCGTTGAAATTTAAGTTAAATAGTTTCTTGTTAAACATAAAACAGGCTACGGACGCACATAAACCAAATTAAAGAAATCATTTTTATTCTTTTCGCCTTTTTTCTCCCGTTTTTGTTTTCTGTATTTATTTTTGAAACCCTTTTCGTGTTAAGTACCGTTTGTTATGCTGGCATTCTTGTGCTGCGCTTCACGTTCGCCAACTAAGCACCTGCCAAATGATTAATCATTTCTGTTAAATAACACTCAGAAATTCAGTACCCCAAAAGCCAAGCATAGCACCGCGTTGGCCAACGCACTGTCAGTCGCTCTGTCCGTTTGTCTGCCTGTCTGTCTTAATTTGACACCTCTGAGCGTGCATATGGGTTAGCATGGCACTTGAGAAATCCCACCTTCTGCGAGTATGCGCTTATGTGAGAATGCACTTCGCTAAAAGCTCATCAATTATCAGCCCAGGCAGTTCTGTGCTCTGCTGCATGCTCTGGAGGCAGGGGCGCCAGCGTTTAACTTACGCTGCGCTTACTCGCATACGATTTTTGTTTCTGTCTTTGTTTTTGTTTTTGTTTTAGACAAATTTCTAATCATGTCCATCACTTTGATGCCGTTGTCTGCCCCATTCCATGATGCGGCTGTCTAAACTCGACATGCAGCTTGGCTGAGCACCTTTGCGTGCCTTGACCACATGCGGCTTTGACTTAAACATTTGTTGACTGTTCGCTGCCCGAGGGTTTGTTTTATTGCTGTCTGAATTTGAATTTTGTTACTCGTATGCGGTTTATGGCTAATCGTGCTTATTAAATGAAAGGTGTTGAATTTTGATTACCGAACACGTCTGTGCCAAGGGAACGGCAGAGCGATTTAACACAAAGGACGATCCCACAACGCGCGCTTGCTACCTTCAGCTCCATTGCGAATCCGAAAACAGTAGAAAAGTCTGCAGCAGACTTTATTCTGTGCCAGAGACTATCAGTCCTGCAATAGAGAATATTCGTGCATGAAGGCTAAAAGTGAATTTTATAGCCAATTTTTACTATTTACCTTGGCCAGTGCTCAGTGTCTGTAATTTTAATTGTTACTAAAAGGGAATGTTGCTAACAAGCATTGGATTGAATTAAATCATGCTGGAGCAGTGCATATTTTATCTCAAATCGGTAAGCGACAAAACTAAAATTTAAGGCAGATGTTTCATATTTCTATAGAAAATCAAAGAGGACCAACAGCAACTAAATGATGGGTTTTGTGTTTTTTCTCAATAAGAACAAAAGTGAAATATACAAAAACATGACATGCAAAACACAAAACATATTCAAGTTGTTGAAAAATCAGCGTAAAGCGAGAAATAATTGAATAGAACGCGCGCATGCGCAGCTATAAATCACAAATCACCCTAAAGTGCACGAGGGAACCAAGGAGCGAAGGAACAAGCGACAAAGCGAGTGAGCAAGTGAGAGAGTGTGAGAGTAAGGGAGCAAGTGAGTAAGCGAGTGCATAAGAATGTTGTTAAGTACTAATTTGAATGAGTGTAGCCTGCTGCAGACGCAGATGAGACGCACACACAGGCACAGGCAAAGGACCCTGCAAGCAAACAAACAAACAAACACACAAAATTGATCAGCAGATAGACAAGGACATGCGCATTGCGCTGAGCTCAACTGCTCAACAGCTCGACGCGAGCGCAACGTTTCGCTTGAATGCAATGAGATCCTTTTAGTTATGCGCCTGCCTGCCTGCGTGCCCGCCTGCCTGGCTGCTGCCTGCTGCCAATTTGTGGCCGACAAAGCCGGTAGCTGATGCAGCAAAGCGATCAGTAGCTATTTAAAGCAGACGCAGCCAACGGCCGAGCACGCGTATGTGAAATTTGATGCGTTGTCAGGATTAAACAGGACTTGTACACAAACACAATGCCATATAGCCAAGGAGGCTGCTGCCTCTCTGCGCCACCTGGCGACGTTAAACGTCGACTGGGTCGGCTGTCGGTGATTTTTTCATTAAAATGAGACGAAAACCTGTTCTGCCATAAATAGCAATGAGCTGAGTGCAATATGCTCAAAATGCGAGGGCATTGGCATCGTTTTAAGTGCAGGATGTGTTCTCATCCGTCGCAGGGGGGACACTTAGCAGGAGGGTCGTGTATCACTTGGCGTACCAGTAAAATTATTAACAAATTTGAACGAAACTGGTTTAACGACTCTATATGAATTATATGCGAGTTGTACTATAGCTTTGAATAGTGATGATCTAATACTCTATTTTTGACTTCTTCACCTATTATTTACAAGACTCAATTAACTCAATCCAACAGATGATACCTGAGTAAGGCCAAAGAGTCTTTTTTGTGGAAGAGACACAACTTTGGGAAACCTCAGATCAGCTGCTAAAGGAGTCAGATAAGGTAAACTTACACAAGTCCCAACAGTTTCGACTTAAAGCATTTACAGTGCCAGCTTAACTGCTTATTCCGAACGAAGCAACGATTTAGAAAGACATCTGATTGGCCTTTGTACAGCAACAATTATTTCAGCCACGTACGAATATAAAATTTATTTCAAATCAGAAATCGCGTCACTAACAACAGCTAATAAAAAAATAGGTAAATACCCATAAAAAGGAAAAAACTTAAAGCCAAATTAAATGCAATAAAAAAAACTCATATTACAAAAAAAAAAAGAAAAAAAAAATAGAAAAAATCACAACTCGCTGTACATCGCAACCTTAGGAGGTCAAGCGCGCAAGAGGTGAACAGGTTGTCAGCGCATGTGGTCGCAAATAAAATGTCAAACCCGCCGCCAGCCCCTGCTGGAAAAGCAGTCGAGGAGCGAACTGAAAGCTGAACACGAAAAATAAGCATACAAATGAGACCGCTACCCAAAAATTATAATAAAAAAAAGCATTTTATTTCTCCTCTCATTCTTTTTCTTATTTTATATTATTTCGCTTAGCATTTGCGACATCAGAAATCAGATCAAGTGAGGCGGTTCCTCGCCGTAAACTGCGAGTATTTCGTATTTTCGTCTAGTTTTTCCTACGGTTTCTGCTCAGAGGGCAGCTCAGCTGAACTTTGCCAAACTGCGACGCGCTGAGCTGTGGTGTGGTGTAAGTCTGGCTCAGCTGGAATTGCAACATTTTTTTATGACAATAAAACGGCAACAAACACACTATGACGATAAAGCGGCAGCAGCAGCAGCAGCAGCAGAAGAAGCAGAAGCAGAAATCAAAATACTACATAGGAACTTGAATGGTATGCTTTGCTCATGGCACGAGCTTAATGTCGTTGCCGTTATACATTTATTTTTTTTTTTTACAGGTTGTCGACTACACGGCCTCAAACAGCTTGAGGCATTGGTACCGTTTCTCAACTGCAACGATGTCACATTGACAGCGCAGACAGGTCTGCGAACGACATGAGACACGAGCGTGCCATGAGTGGACGCAAAGGAAACAAGTAGCTGGAACTGTAGTCGGAATGGCGCAAGTAGCGCAAGTCGTTGTGGCTGATGTTGCAAGTGGATTGCAAGTAAATTATATATGGGACAAGTATGGTATGGATCCATAAGACATAGTGAAACCTTAAGATCAACGATTTATAAGGTATAATAAGACACATTACATGTAAGTAAAGGTAGCCTAGCCAGAGCTTTGTAAACCTTAAGAGAAGCCAAGTTTCGGCACGAATCGAAGAAACCGAACCTTCGCTGGCTGATAGAACTACAACATGTCCTCCTCTTTTCAATAACAATTCATTACTTAGTCTCGTATCTATTCCCGTTCATTGTTGGTTTTACAACAACACTAAGAGCAACAACAAAGCACGCCCCTTCGAAAAAGATGCCATGCCATGCTCAATGACGTAACAAACAAAAACATTGTCCTGTGCGAGTCCTTGTGCCGGTTCTCTTGCTTGTAGTCCGTTGCACCTGGCAGCCTTTTTGTTTTCTTTTTCTTTTAGTGTCCTGCGCTTGACTCCGTACGCTTTGTTCGCTTGAGCTCTTAGAAGTCCTTTAAGCAAAATCACGCCAATGACTTTATTAGGTCTATTTATCAATGATAAATTTCCTAGTCTGCAATGCCAACCATCCGTTGGATTGCCATACAATATTTTGTACAGTTTTCCATTTTCCAGTCGTTGGATGAAATATCCCAAAGCCAGAACAGTAGATTATTCCTTATTCATATTCATATTTTATGTAGACATTTTTATGGTTATTATAAATTCAAAGAGTTTTGGAGAAACGTTTCTACATTTATTTGTAATCACAGAAATTCTCTATCCTAAGGTACATGTATAATATAATGCATATTCACAATATCATCTACGTTGTATAGTAGAATGAGGCCGAAATACATTTGCGTAGCTCCTAATTATATTTTAAATACGCCTTAAAGAGCAAATCACTTTTACAATAGTGACGATCATTTTCCATGTAAAATATCAAGTCCACGGGTGAGATTTTTGTGACCCTGGCAGTTTCGGTTTTGACAATCGTTGGCTCGTTGCTGGGTTTCTTGCGACGTGGTCCTATCGCAGCCAATGCAGTTTGATTTGCATTCTTCAACTGTGCGGCCTCAGCCTTATTGAACTTGAGGGTGCGTTTCTCTTCATCGTTTTTATTGCAGAGACGTTCGGCCTCGCAAGCCTCCAGCACTTTGTCCACCTCATTGAAGAATGCCAACTTGGCATAGACGTCATTTGTGATCTTGTGGCGCTCTGTATCAATTTTGCCCGAATTCAAACGATGATTCGCATAAATAATCACTTGCTCCAAAATGTTCTTGAGATAGTCCTGCAACGCTAAGCAAAAAGTATCTAAGGCATCATCCTCTGGCGTTTGCAGATCAAAACTAGCGTATTCCAGGGTTAAACGTGACGACAACGCCTCCTTATTAATATGACAGCCCAATGTTAGTTGATTGGTAGAAATGACTTCATTTATTTGGCCGTAAGTAACATTTGCATTCTGCACTTGCACACGCTCAAAACTGGCAGCGGCTGCTCTCGGCTCAGACACATAGTTCAGGCAGACCTTTGGCAGCTGGGTCGTTGCGTTTTGCACCAGTAAGGATGCGTTCGGTTTGCTTTGTATGACATCTCTTGAGAAATTCGCATTTAGTAAAGGTATCTCTAGAGCATTCTAAAGAAATCATTTATCTAGCTGACATATTTGTGTGCAAACAAAAACTAAAACCAAAGAGTGACTTGTGACCGTAACACATGACCCAGAAGGGGATGGTGCATGTGGAGAAATTGCAGTCACAAGTTCAATAAATAAATACGGGTGTGAATAAATTAAAATAAACTTTGTTTGTTAAGTTGCTTAAGTCTGGTGCTACTTCACCTTGGGCCTAGCCACCTGGGCCAGCTTATCGACCTGCATCAAATTGAGCTTGGGGACGCTGCTCATGCACGGAAACACCTTGGTGACGCCCGTCGTGGCTGTGACAGTGGCAGATCGGGGAACCAGCGCATTGACTTGTGCGTAGGGTATGAAATTGTTACCCTGACGAAAGTCGGTGTATTAGAAATGGAAGCTTCAAAGATCTCTTATGAAACGTTACCTGCTGCATTATGGGTAATTTTCCGAATTTTGCGAACTGTATCATCTGGGGGTTAATGACAGGTTTAGCTGCCATCTGCACCTCGCTGACTTGGCCATCCAGAACATGTCTTGCAATCTTTTGTATACAATGGCAATTTAACTTATAGTAGAGAAAACTTATATACCAAATTCAAAATCGCAACCTTTTGTACTTTTGTTGGCGGCTGCATGAGCACATCAAGTGGCGGCTTCTAATTAATAATAATTTGTGATTATAATCAAGTAAGACTAATTAATTTCATTCGTAGTGACGAGCACAACTGAGCTGAGCTGAGCTTAACTCTCTTCTACGCAGTTGTGACTTCGCCACGGCAAATGCACGGCCGCTTCAAAGGTCCTAGGAAGGATGACTTGGCCGTGCATCGGCTGTTTCTCGAAAAGGATCATCACCTTGGCTTCCTCCCTTCCTGGCTTTAGCAGATTAAGAGCCGTAAATTTCGATTTAACATTTTCACGCAATGGTTTTTTATTAACACTCAAGAGCAAAATGCTTGCATCTTTTTTTTCGTTTTCCTTATTGGCCATTTTGGAGTTGAAGAAAAATTATTTTATATATTTTATTATATTCACAGTTTTTCGCCACAACTCTCAACTGTCAGCCAGTCTTCAGTTCAGGGTGACCAGTTATTAGAAAGTTAGGAATTCTAAAGACAATAATAGCAAGTCGAAAAACATAAGATAAAAGTTAGCTAACTGACACTAAATTGAGGTTATGTTAAGTGTTGCTCCGTCTCCTCTGCTGAATTACAACAAAGATGAAATAATACATTTCGATAAAATGCAAATTCACTTTATGCCTATTTGTAAATTGTTAAATTCCCATTTAGACACAGCAAATAAAGTTGGCTTAAAGAAAACTTCCACTCAATCCTTTTTGGCACAAAACGAAGACGACAACGACGTCTGACCTCAAAAATCAAAGCCGTCACGAAAATAATAATAAAACATTTTTATAACCTACACGAAAAACCATCAAAAAATTTACAACGCCAAAAATAAAGATTAAAAATCAACAACAACAACAACAGCAACAGCAACAACAACAGGAATGCAACAAATTATTAACGACATTTTAAATGCAACGCCTCGACTGCAGCTCCATTGCGGTGGTGGCCAGACACTAACGACACCAGATGATGAAGAAGAAGAAACAAAACGAAAACACAAAAAATCCTAAAGGGAAAAGAGTTCACGGTTAACTGTGGCACTGTGTCTGTCTGCTGGTCTGCCTGTCCGCCTGTCCGCCTGCCCGTCCGTCTGTCTGTCTGCTGTTAATGCTTTGACCACAAATACCAATATGCATTGGTCCAATGTTTTTAAGCCAAATTTCCTTGGGGCGTAATCGTTGAAAGGCTGGCAAACAGACATGAGACATTTAATGAGATTTGACTTTGTGCCGCTGCAGCCTAAATGCGCATTTAAGCCAAACCGAAAACCAGAATTACAAAATAAAAACAAAACCACTTTACTTTAAGGACAAAGCAAGACGAAAGCCACACACACCGTCAGTCAGGAAGACTGGGCAAGCAAAAAAAAAAAACCAAAATGAAACCAAAGGAAGACTCCACATGTTTGGGGGTTGGGGGAGAACTTGTGTTGCTGGCCGCCAGCCCGGCAGAGTGTCGTTGGTCGGTCTTCTGCTGACTTGTGGCATTAACAAGTGTGTGGCTGCCCTGGTTGGCTGTCGTTTGGGGTTATAAAATTGAAAATTACTTGGCTTCGTTTTTGGGGTCAGTGAAATACACAAAATGTCTTCGGTTTTTTTTTTTATTCAATATTTTTGGCTGAGCCAATAATTGCGCAGCGAAAATTACAAACAGGCATTTTTATTACGCCTGAAGTAGAAGGATTGGATTGGACTTGTAGATGTACACACACACACACAAATGTACATGCCACAGCAGGAGCACGTGTGTGTCTGCGTCTGCGTTCGTGCCTTCCTCTGCCCCCTAGGGCCACAAACAGTCTTGTGGCTGCCGTAGAAAGTTTTCTGTCTGCAGAGCAGAGCAGTGCAGTGCAGTGCATCCTTTGCGCAATAAAAGCAAACATGACAGCAAAATTATTGTAAATAAATTTCGTGCCTAAATACGACGATTTTCGTCTTGTGTATTCATTTTATTTATGCATTTATACCGCATTGACTTGTTCTGACACATCCGAGTGCAGTTGACGTTGTGGAATACGAGAAGCAGTTAAAATGTCTTTCTACGCATTCAGATTTGCTCTTGACATGCACTGTGAAAGTGCCCAAGGCGCTGCAACTCTCGCCATGTGGGTAAGGCACAACGCAGCAGCTGGCTCCTCACCACCAAGCGTGGAGTAGATTAATAATCAATTCGGTTGAGAAAAAAAAAAAAAAACATAAAATATGAATATTCAAGATAACTAAATAAAATAAACATTTATTATAAAAAATAAATATTTAAGAAAATTTAAAAAATAAATCAGCATACTTTTTTACATGCATGATTTTTTAAAAAGATGTTTAAATAGATTTTTCAAAAGAACAAATAGAAAATATGTCAAAATTTTTCGGCCTAGCCGACAGTTATTGCAAACTCAATTAAGTGAGGCTGGCATCTTTAAACAAATAATTTGAAAATTTAATTCATGTTTTAAAAATATAAATATACTCTGCATGCGACTAATTGAAATGACAACCCCCGTCAACTTCCCCCACAATCTAAACCATCGTACAGACTCTTGCAGGCTAATAAATTTTTTAAGTACTAATTAGAATTATACAATTATGCTAATTAACAACGAAAAACGTTACTTTCTATGATTTTGCTGATATCAAAATTTCTTCAATTTAAAAATTTTCAAACGCTAACTTATAAAAAAAATAAAATTCAGATTTGAGAACGAATAACTTGCCAAGTTGGAAAGTGGAACAGATGTAAAAAAAAAACGAATTTAAAGTTGACTAAACTAAAGTCGGCCATTCTTGATAAACTATGCTAACAAGAAAGCCCGCACACAGTTGGGGTGCATGGACTTGAGTACTGATAAAAATTGCATAATCAATAACCGTTAGTGCCTGGACCCATAAAATATGCTAACAAAGTTGTAGGAAAGT
>JBAMBQ010003197.1:0-14490 GCA_037044495.1 Stegana nigrithorax | reverse complement strand
ACAGCCTTATGTGGCAAAGATACTGATGACTAACTCTCTGCTTGAAAGCATAATTCCAGCGTTTGTAAGTTTGTTCCTTGGCCCATGGTCGGATAAATTCGGACGACGACCAATACTATTGACAACCTTTACAGGTGAGAGCCGAATTATTACCAGTGATTAAAAAATTCTACAACATAATCTTATTATTTGATTAATCTGGTTAGGATTCTTATGCGGTGCCGTTATATTAACAATCATAGGCATTATAACTTCCGCAACTGTTATTAATCCATGGTGGTTTGTGCTTGCGTCCGTGCCTTCGGCTTTTAGTGGAAGCACCTGTGCTCTGATAACCGGTATCTATTGCTATATATCAGATGTTGCCACTGACCGTGCAAAAGCATTGCGGTAATATACGCAGATTTGCTAATACAATATCTGAATCCTTTAAACTTCTATCCGTACATACAGCATGGTTTTGAACGAGGCCTCACTCTGTGCAGGCATGATGATTGGAAATGTCGCAAGCGGTTATATCTATGTAGCAACAAATGCTGTTACGCTGTTTACAATTGCTACGTGTCTAATGCTGTTGGCTTTGATCTATGTTTACGTTTTTGTCAATGAGAGCTTAAAACCTCATCAAATACATGAGGGCGTAAGTAAATATAACCTTAATTTAATTAACTATATTAATATTTTTTTTTATGCAGTTACGTATACGAGAGTTCTTTCGTTTCGATTTAGTTAAGGATCTTGTTTGCACCTGCATACAACGAAGACCAAACTTTGATCGTGCAATCATTTGGTTGACGATGATCGCACTTACCATAGCTATTTTCACAATGGGCAAGTAAAAGTGAAAAATGAAATAATCTTAGCATCTTTGTTTGTATGTAATATTTGTGTTTTTTTTTACAGAGGGTGAGAGCAACGTAAATTATCTGTTTTTACGCAAACAATTCAATTGGACTATAACGGATTATAGTCTCTTTAATGCGGCACGCATTGTGGTGCAAATTGTAGGTAGCATCTTTGGCATGATGTTGCTACGACGTTTGTTAAAATTTTCCATTACCTCGTTGGCCATGATCTCGTTGGCCTGCTGCGTGCTAGAGAGTACTGTACGCGCTACAGCAGTTTATTGGTGGGAAATGTATCTCGGCATGGCAATGGGCATCATGCGCGGCATTATGGGACCAATGTGCCGTGCAATACTGTCGCATGTTTCACCTGTAACTGAAGTTGGTTAGTACTCAAGAGTTAAAGTTAATTGCACAAAATTGTTTTTACTTATAACAACTTCTTTGATCTTATTTAAGGTAAAATATTTGCTTTAACTACATCGCTGGAATCAGTTTCACCGCTCATCGCAGCACCACTATACACTTCTGTGTACAATGTTACGCTTGAATAT
Organism: Stegana nigrithorax; assembly: GCA_037044495.1. Taxonomy (NCBI): domain Eukaryota; kingdom Metazoa; phylum Arthropoda; class Insecta; order Diptera; family Drosophilidae; genus Stegana; species Stegana nigrithorax. Next base: position 13,091 of record JBAMBQ010003197.1, on the reverse strand, counting down.
TATCCCGGTGTGTTCAATTTTATCAGCGCAGGCTTGTATCTGCTCTGTTATACGCTCATTACGTAAGCATTTTGTGATTTCTCATTTTCTTTTAAGTATCAATTATTTGTAATTATTTAATTATTTTGAATTACAGTGCAATATTCGGTATACAGAAAGCGTTTGGTAATACAGTGACATATCAGACTATTGGCAGTTAAGCTCTCAGACCACGTATTCCAACTAAATTAGTTAAATTGTTTTTTATCTAACTTAATAAAAATGCAAGTGGTGTTATTTTGAAATATAAGATAATCTTTCAAATAGACTAAATACTATTTTATATATGAATTAGATAAGCAGAGTTATAAAATTTAAACCATATTACTAGTTTTATAATTGTCAAAACACATGTACATATGATGTTAAAATGATAATTGTAAATGCCTTTCGATATTGCTTATCGTATACCAACAGCAGTATCAGTAACAAAAAACAAAACAAAAAGCAAAAAACCAAAGTTTTTTAAATTTAATATGCATAATTGAATTTTTGTAAACAATTTGATCATACAATAACACGTCAAATTAAAAAAATAATACTAGTTGATATAGTTTTTATCAGTTCCATTCACTTCAAATTATTTTAGCACAGTCGCATAATGTTCCTTGTGTATAATTTTGATACGTAGCACAAAACTGGAAAAGAAAAAAGATTTATTTTAGTTTTAAGTAATTATTTTCAATATTTAATCTGATTAGAACTCACACAATGAATATGCATGATAGCAGGTAGAGAAATGAGCTTACGAAGTTAAACAATCCCGGAAATGTGGTCAATGATTGTTTATAGATGTATGTGTACAGCGGTGCAGCAACGAATGGAGCAAACGATTGCAAAACGTTTTTTATTGAGAATATCTTGCCTGCAATAAAATGCAAATGTAACATGCTCTGTTTGTTAGGAAAACTTTTGAGAAATATGCAATTACCCAAATCAGTTGGCGGCACAATATTCGAAACTATTGTACGACACATCGGTCCGGAAATGGAACGAAAAGCGCCAAGGCCGACCGACAAGTACATATGCCAGGGCTGTGCAGCAAAACCTTTGGCAAAATTATTTAATATTTCCGAAGAGAAAGCCAATATTGCTAGTGACACCACCGACATATTAAACACCTGAACGTTAAAAAAAATTAATTAAAATGCAAAGTTCAACTTCTAACACAATTACATGCACTATGAGAACGTGTACCTTGCGAAGTACTAGAAAACCAATTAGTGCACCCACCATGGGCACTAAATGGCTGACAGTTTCGTAAAACGTAAAGTCCCGCACGGTCCAGTGAAATTTTTCACGAACAAATAAGTACATAACGCCGATGACGCCATCTAGGTTTAATGTACAAGTTGAATTATTTAAAACAGATGCTACTCTTCATTTGCTATGCACTCACCGAACACAAAAATGGAGAGGAACATAGCCAACGTGACTAGCCAGATGATGGCGCGCGCATTGTAATCACGTTTCTTAAAGCATGTATCCAACATTTCCTTTATATGAATTGCACTAAAAAGCCCAGCCTTACCCTTGTTACTGTCAACGCATTTCTCTTTATTATCATTTGTAAATTTTGCATCCAGGCCACCACTTTGCCTTACATTCTTTTTGACATTTGATTGCGTTTCAATTGTTACTATCGTGTCACTGCAACCCAACTGTAATTCACATGGTGTGGGTATATTTCGAGTGGAATTTACAACCGATTCTTTCTTTTCCACCTCTTCCTTTATGCGGTAACGCAAACTTTCCGGCACAAAAACTATAATAAAAAACGTTGCCAAGGTGACAATGATGCCTGAAATGCCAATCGTAATGGTTGCAGTTGTGGCTGCATAAACAAAGCTTGAAAGCAGAGAACCACTTGTAAGGCCAATGAAGAAAAGCGATTCCATGAAGATCATCCTGTTTAAACGTTGATCGACGTTTAAAAAAAGAAAAATTAAAATAATATCCTTACTCTAAATGTGTTTTGTATTATGTTGCTTTAGTTTTACCTATAGGGTCTAGCTTTTGTATCAGTTATATCGGAAATAAAACAGAAAGCAGCAACTGAAAAGACGCAATTTCCACCCAGCACCGAGTGTGGCACTGCAGCCAGTATGTACCACCAAGGATTGATCGAATAGTAACTGGAGAGTTCACAGATTGCAGCTGTCACGAAAAAAGTGCTGGCAAAACCTAAATTAAATAGCATTGAACAAGTATTTTTTTTAATGTCTCAAGCAGAAGTAACATCGATATTTCTTTACTAAGTTTTTATGTCGCAATCATCAGTATTGTTGAGGTTTTCTTGTAGATAGAAATTTTTAACTTATTAATAGAACTCGGCTATATTAGAGTAGTGTTCTATACATCTATCTATATATATTCGAATGTATTTGTAATATTGTATATATATAAAGTATTTTTTTAAAGTATGTGTACTATTTATATAGATTTTTGGTTTAAAAAATATTGCTAACGCTGAGAAACTTCGAATGTTTTACTTTTTTTTGTCAATATCAAAATAACAACTATTTTTTACTATTTAGGATTATAATATGTTTAAGAACTGTAAATATAATTTTTTTGACACATATTTTCGTAACTTTTATGTCATTCATTAAGCGCCACTTAATTACTTATATATCTGTGTAGACTCCTATATGCACATTTTGATTAGTATAAAAATTACCACTTACCAATCATAGAGACAATCAACAATGGCTTACGCCCATAATGATCAGACCAAGAACCAATGAATAATCCACAAAACGCTGGCACAATGCTTTCCAGCAAAGTTCTGCTCAAAAACAGATTTGCGACATATGGTTGTAATTTAGTTTCAATGGCCTTAAAATAGTGAATACACAATTAGTTACACATTTTATCTAACATATTAAAATTATATCTACATTCACATCCATGCTGGCATTTTTCGAATCCAGAAGTTTGCAGTCACTTTCATTATAATGGAAAATCGTTGTGCAAGTCTGGTAGATTACCTGATTACGCAGTATTGTACCTATAGTTAGATTATAATATCATAGTAAATTTAATATTAATGTTATAATTTCCCTTCTTTTTGATTGCTTTTACCGGACAGCGTGTGTGAAAAGAGCAGCATGAAGACAACCGGTTCTATGTAAAACATATTAAAGATTCGGTGCCATCCCAAACTTTTCAAACTCTTTAATGAAAAATTTGCTGATTGCTGGACCATTTTGAAATACTTTGTCTCTCTTAATTTTCTTCAAATCGTATTAATGTATTGCGTTCTTTTATGTCTTGTCTAGATTTCACAAGAGAAATGCTTCGCTTTATTTTTAACACTAAGTCAGCATCAACCAAACTCGATTCGGAAGTTCAATATTTGTTTAAATTTTTCGGGAGCAGTTATACACATATATAAGTTTGTATGTATTACGCTTGAACAAAAGTTTTTCTTTTACGTAAGTTAATTATTGTTGCAGTCTTGTTTTTTTCTGTCTATTTTAATTATTAAATTTGTTTTTGAGTTATATTAAGCCCGCTGACATTGAATATTCCGAAAATCGTTTTCAGCGCTGCTGCTCATCGTTGACTGAGTTTTTTTCAAATTAATTAGACTATTTATCTTGTTTCAATCGCACTTTGATCAATCAAATCTTCGTCTGATTCAAATTCACTGGCGCGATTCACTAAAAATTGTTCACAATACAATTTTTATTTATTTTTTTTTTTTGTTATGTATTCGACGAGCGCAGGTACTTGAGCCAACACTAAACCCGATTAGTATATTACTGTTGTTTATAATATTGTTATTTTCGTCTTTGTCACCAATTTTATTATGACTGTTCCCATGAATTTATATTTTTAATTGAACTCGTTTCGGCACAGCGTTCGAAAGCGTCTAAGCGCACCTTAAGTTTTATAAAGCTTAGAATAAATTTCACTTTGTAAAACAGCTTAAAAAAGTTTTGGGAAGCTGAAACAACTCTACAGTGCACGTAAGCCAATCAATCAGTTTTATCAGTTTCTATATTTCTGGCCTAACAATGAATGAACGAAATTTGGTGGTTAAAAATGATTTTACTGTTTTTCAAAAAAATCTACATGATGTCAATATACTTTTACATTCGTTTGAACCAATTTTCAAAGTATTTTGTCCAGCCCGATTGAGATAACTCCGAAAAATGCCTTTTGAATGCATGCCGCTTCTTCCGGCGTCGAGAATCGTTGAACACGCAGTTTGTTCTTGATGTTAGGAAACAAAAATAAGTTATTGGGCGCCAAATCAGGACTGTACGTCGGATGGTCCATCAATTCGACGTATTGGTCGGTAAAAATCCTTTTGTTACTGCCAATGTGTGAAAGCTCGCATTGTCTTGGTGCAAGATAATTCGTCTCTTTTTGTTCATTTTATGAATTTCACTGAACACTTGTGGCAAAGAAATGGTTGTACAAGTACGATTCAGAACTGACCGTTTTACGTTGCTCTAATGCGACTGTAGACTCGACCATTAATATCGAAAAAACAGGCGACCACTTGCTTGGATGTGCTTCGCGAACGAATAACTTTTGTTGGATTTGGCTCATTCTCGAACATCTAAACAGTCGATTTTTGCTTAGTTCCGGACTTGTATGCATAAATCCATGATTCGCCATGTAGATGTTATACTCATTTTTTGAAGCACCGCAATTGTATTTTTTAAACATTTTCTTACATCAGTCCGATTTTTAAATTTTACACATTTTTTACCACGAGGTGATCATGCGAAATCTTATTGATGCTTGTCATACTAGTGCCAAAGGATGCCTCAATCTCACGGTATGTGACATGACGATCTTGCTCAATCATTTCGCTCACAACATCGGCATTTTGTGACACAACTGATTTTGGACGACCTCCACCTCATCGTCGATGAGCGAAGAGGGACAGTCTTATTATGCTAAACGATGGAGCTTGTTTGTAATGATTTTAGTTCATCGATGCATACTTCTCTTCTTAATCCAAGCCGTACATTGTGAAAAATAATCGCACAAAAATGTATACGGTTAAATTCCATTTTGGGGCCGGTAATAATTTTGCACATCAATGTAAACAATATGCAGGATGACCGTACAAAAAAATATGTGGGCTCATCACAGAAATGACCAAACTTTTTAAAGCAAATTGGGGTCCTAATAAGGCTGCAAGTCACCTAGGCTAAAAATATAAACAACAACCTTAGTATCTACTTTGGATAAATGATTAGTAAGATATTCTTGGTCGTTTGAATATTTTTCTCTATTTTCAATCAAATTCTCATTCCTTTTTAGTTTATTTTGAATTATATTATCATATTTTAAAGGCCAAAAAAAGTATATTTTTGTGATTTTTTTGCGGCGACATGAGTAAAATAATTTTATTAAATTATATACATATTATATTATACATATTATTGTTTAACTTTTGCCGAAAAATTGCTTTTCCTAAAAAAAAATTTTTTTTTGGTTTTGGATTGGGTACATGGTTTTCTATAGTCGGTTACGTCCGACTATAGCCCTGCCTTTCTAGTTTTTTTTAGGTTTTTTTATTCTGGCTAGATGTTCTTCTAGTATTTATACTAGATTCTGGGAGTTTTTATCTGTTAAATGATAAACATACCAGTATTTCGAGAATTTGTCTAATATTGTTAAAAAGTTTTTTTTTCATAGACACATATACCAGTCTATTTGTACGATTTCAATTGTGTTTTCCAGTGTTTCAGATATGTGGAATTTTTTACTAATATATAATCAATATTTCACTAATTTGTAGAGATTTCAATTGTTAATCACTCTACATATATATTCCTATAGTTTTGGAAAATAAATTTCCATCTTAAAGTTTTCGTATGTGAGTGATGACTTTGATTGTGTTGGAAGAGTGTATTGTTCTTTTTCTAAATGATTGATGTCAACGGATTTGTTTGTATTCTGTTTTCCATTGATATGTACTTTCCTCTGTGTTTATTTACAATGAATTTTAAAGGAAGGTGATCAGTAAAGATTCTAAATTTTCAACTAGGTAAGGTCTAAAATAAGTAATAGCCCAAATTAATATTCAAATAATTTTAGTGCTGGATTATTTCGCTCACATTTGTTTAGCCTTCTTGAAGCGTAACATATTAGGTGTCTTTCTTGTGTTAAGACTGCTCCTAACGTTGCCCCTGATGCATCGGTTTAGCACAAATGATTTTTCAAATCGGGGTATCGAAGTATTAAGTATTCCGTTATCATTTGTTTAAATCTTTTGAAAGCATTGATGAAATTTGGTTCCAGTTTTGATCTTATTGAAGACATTTAACTATTGGGCTAGCTACTTGAGCAAAATTTTCAATAAACTTTCGATAGTAATCGATAGTATTCCCTTAAAATCCTTTCCTTTGCTTTGCTGTTGTTGGCATGGGTAATTGTTGAATGACTTTTATCTTTGCAGGGTCACGTTTCAAAACGATAGCAACCATGTTTCCAAAAATGATTGCTTCCCGTTTATAAAATAAATAATATGGAATCTAAAAAATGTCAAGAGGTAGAGAATCCGGATGCACTCCACTTTATCAGGTATGCATTTCCTTAAAACCCTTAACCCTTAGTATACCAGAAAAACCGGCTTAACAGAATACTGAGCATTATGTAAATATATATAGATTATATATAATAGATGTTCCCGTAAAACATAGAACTTATTTTTCGATCAATCGCCATTAATACAATCGTAAATTAGGAATACTAAATACTCATATACTATGACCCTGAACATAAAATGTGTAATTATTTTATAACTTTTTATTGTATGTTGTAAATATTGGGTGATGTTGAAAATATCCGCGGTTTTTTGGTATATTTTTGAAGAAAAATTTGCTTTATTGAAAATTAATTTTAACCAAGTACATATGGGCCATTATTATTTTTGATATTTTGGCATTTCATCGGTGTAAAACTGCTGTGGTCGGCTGTTTCAGTAACTATGCCGACCAGAACAAGATAGTCACTAAAATTTTTTGCCATGTCGCAACGGATTTACGTATCACAAAGAATATTTCTTCACATATTTCAGATATTTTTAAATAAATATAACATTCAACACGAACGACAAATCATAGTACTGGATTCACAAAAACTGTAGTCTGAAATGTCACCTTTCGAACAGGGGTTCGTTTAACACAATGGGATTAGTGTACCCACAGTATATGGGTATCGACATCACCTAGTAACAAAAAATTGTGAATGTTTTTCAATATCTCTCAATATACCCAAGGCAACCTATTAAGATTTTCCATTACTCTGATGAAGAACCGTAAACATAGAGTAGGCTTCTCTCATGACCTGCAAATACACACACAAAACATATCATTTTTATCTTTTCTTACAAGCACAAGCTTTTCAATAGCATACCGTAACAAAAGTGGGTATGCGCACAGGTATAAAGCCAGCAGCCGTAATTACATTAATTTTTTGCGAACGACGCAGCAACATCAGGAGCGCCCGCTGGAATTTCACATGCTGCATGTACCAATTGCAGGAATAAATGGCATTAGTGAGCTGCTCACTCTCATAACAGACAACTTCCCCGGCATAACAGAAGGTGAATGTTTCCATCGAGAGCGCCAAGAAAAAGAGAGACAGATTTAGAATATGGGAAACGCCCCACTCTATATTGAAAATGGAAACGCCAAGAGCGCATTCGGCCAATGCCGTGCAACAAAACTGTAGAAAGCAGGCAGGCGAAATAATGCTTTCGATTATCTTTAACAGCTCTAGTATGATCTCGTGATCTCTAATGCAAACCATTAACTGTTTAAAGGCAGCATCCTGCGCCTGTAAAGTAGGCGCATTGGGGTAAAGTGACATGGCGCTTATGTTTTGTATGCGCACTCCGAGTGCTTTAATGTGTCCGGCTACAACTACCATATAGGCATATGAATAAGTGTCATTGCCTAGTGCTTGCAATGCATGCAGAGTGAAGAAGCTGACTTGGAGGCAATAGGTCATCACGTAGACGTAGTATACATCATGATAATTCCATGGAAACCAACCTGGGAACATTAAACGCTGCTCTGCGGCTAGAAACCCAAGTGGTATACTGGACACAAGCACGCCGCCAAATAATCGCGCGAGCCAAACAAAAACTCGCTTTGCTGAATATATGCCCGCCATAACGGCAGCATGCTCCTCCATCAAATCCAAACGTCCATCCAGATAAGCCAGCATCGGCTTCACCTGCAAGAGGCGGTGCCGTATATACATCACATACAGGAACTTCACAATGCATGAGACATCGGTAATCGCGATATACATATTTTCGCAGAAGGATTCAAGATTTTTAGACAATAACGTTTCAATGATTACCGTAAAAGGAAAGATAAATGTTACGATGAAGTTAAGCATGCAGCCATATATTAAATATCGACCACGCCACGGTGTGCCAACCGGCGGCGGATTTATGCCACAAATTGACCAAAGTAGCCAATGATTCTCAAAAGCAGACCAGGAGTCCGTAGGCACTAACATCTTATACTACTACTATACTATGCTTCTAACCAGCAACACTTTTTCTAACTATGCTTTAAGCTGCTGAAATTCGCCCTTATATATAAGTCCTCTTTAAATCGTTTTGCCCTTTCAATTATAATTCACTTTAATTTCACCTAAGTTCAAAGTTTTGCGCGAATTCCATATTGTTAGCTTATATTTTATTGAAGGCACAACTGTTTCAAACTACAAGCACATTGCAAACGATTTTCCCAATTGCAGAATGCAAAGTTAATCGGTATAATTAATCAGCTACGCAGAAATACCTTTACAGCTATAGGAAATAACAATGGCGCAGTAAATTGCTGTTTAGTAAAAAGAAATTCTAAAAATAAGGATTTCTGACAGATCTTGTTAAGAGCTGTAAATAAATTTGTTTTATTAGCAAAATCTACTAAAAAAATGATTAAATTGCATCAGAAAATTTTTTAACTACATATGTATGTATGTACATATGTATATTCATGTTAAAGCGTTGCTGACAAAACACAATTTGCGAGAAGTGCTGATTTTTATACCCTGTACCAAAAAATGGTAAAGGGTATATTAAAGTTATGCAAATGTATGTAACAGGCAGAAGGAGGCGTGGCAGACGCCATAAAGTATATATATTCTTGATCAGCATCGAAAGGCTAGTCGATCTAGCCATGTTCGTCTGTCCGTCTGACCGTCTGTCTGTCTGTCTGTCTGTCTGTATGAACAAACGGATCTCAGAAACGGTAAGACCTACAATCCCCAATTTTGGCACGAAGACTCTCCCAATCCATAGGCATAACGAGTCTATTTTTTTTTTCGATATTCGACCTATAAGATATAGCTGGCATAGGAACGATCAGACCAAATTTTAGATTTGACAGGTTTAAGCAATATCCAATTATACTCCTGAATATGATAAATATCGGTTTACTATAACATATAGCTGTCATAGGAACGATCGGCCGAAAAACCACATTTACTGAAAAAAACTTTTTTGTTTATTTAGATATCGTTACCAAATTATGAATTTGACAGTTTTAGGTAATATCCAACTATACTCCTGAATATGATGAATATCGGTTTACTATAACATATAGCTGTCATAGGAACAATCAGCCAAAAAGGGGCTTTTACTAAAAAAAACATTTTTTTTTTTTTTTGGATTGGGTACAGGGTTTTCTATAATCGGTTACACCCGACTATAGCCCTGCCTTTTTAGTTGTGTCTGATGACGTGTTTGAAGCTGTGAATATATTACTGTGGCTTGAGATGTTGATTACGATTTCGGTGTAGCTACCGAATAAAGTGTTTGTCCTAATGCCTGCGATGATGACAAAGGTTCTGTTAAAATATGACGTTGATGTGCACTGCAAATAAGCCAAATTGTTCCCATAGGACATGGTAAGGAAGGTGAGCCAAATCGAGGTCTCTCTTCGTTTTCAGTTATTATATGTCCTTCGCTCGTTTTGGTGAGCGTTGGGAATTTTACATTTTTAATTTGATTATTTAAATCTATATTTTATATCTGTTTTTTTTTATTTTAAATTCAATATAAATAGAGTATCTCGTGTTTTGAGCGTTTGTTATTTTTAATTACAGGACTATTGTTGAGAAGGAAAACAAAAACTTTTTTTTCGAACCAATTTTAATTCCAGTTTCATAGATAGTTTGCTTTTTGCTTAAGCTGGTCTTTACTAGTATTTCCATTGGGTATGTTGAACTTAAATGATTGTTTGGCGTTACTTATCAACTACATTTATATATTTGTATTAGTGTAATTGTTATAAACATAATTCCTTTCAATAGTTTTGCCAATTTATTTGCAATAAAGATGACGCTACTGCATTAAAAAGATAAATTAATCACTTTGCATTTATACGTACGGTACCATAAGTGCAGAGGTGACAGAAAGTAAATAAATGACAAAATGGCACTAAGAATGGGAGAAGAAAGGTGCACATTCAAAACAAATGTATCGTTATTATATATGAGGACTAACGCACTAATATTTTACACATACCATATGAAGTTTTACATTGGAACACTAAACGACTTTATATCTAATGACAGGTTAAAACTTCATTTGCATCTTTAGCAACGCCATAGCTTAGTTGTAATATTTTTGATTGAAACATCCCAATTGTGTGTCCAAACTCCTTATCAAATCCAATTATTACTCAAAAGTTAACTATTAGAGCATACAATAATTAAGGCAAACACTTTTGTAAAGAAGAAACACTTTCTTTTTTATGAAAAATTCCAAAAAAAAATTTTAAATACATATACACATAAAATATTAAAGAATTAAAAAAAAAAACAGAAATACACATTTTTACAAAATTGGTTGGCAATTAAAAAATTTAAATTATGGCCAAAATAAGTTTCATCTAAAATAAACTGACGAATGAAAGATTCGAGGCAGTTTCTGATAATGACGACGTACGTCTACGCAGTATCAGTAGCAGTCGTTATTATATAAATTCAGTGATACTTAGCTACGGGAAACGTGCGAGTCTGACGGCACGACACAAGCGCATCACCCGAATGGCCTTGGGCACATTTACAAACGGCTAAGTGGGCTTTTGGTTCGCAAGTGGCACCTGTAGCGCACTTACCGATGCACGGATTTACACACTGATAGTTGATGCAGGCTTTATTATCCGGACATTCGTTATTGCTGAGACACTCGCCCTGCATTAAAAGACAATAAAAATTAAAATTTTTTTTTATTTAGCTGCGCAGTTATGACCCACTCGTGAACAGTGTGATAGGGAATTTCCGGTATAGCCTGGTATGCAATTGCAAACGGGTCGCTCCCGTCCAGTGTTATCATGTCCGGGCACGCAAATCGCATTCGTGCCACATGGATTTGGTTCACAGAGATCCTCTGTGGGTGTTCATAATTAATTATCATTCATATGAGGTATCTAAACTTACCCTTTGTGAATGGTCGACAACGCACAAATGGATCGCCAGTCATATCACGTGGACAACTACAGACGGGCGTCAGACCCCGAAGATTACAGTCAGCGCCCACACCACAGGCACCATCACACGTGTTTTTGCATATACCATAAAAGCAGGCGGGTCTGCCAGCTGGACAGTCGACATCACCATAGCACTCCGGGCGGCATTCCGTGTACGGGCTACCGATATAACCCTTAGGACATTCACACACTGCACGATGATTAGCCACCGTATTGCAGTTTGCACCAGTGCCGCACTGCTGGCAAGCAGGCACGCATTTGTAGTTCTTGCACATATCACGTGATGAACAATCGCCATCATACTCACATTCATGACGACACCCACTCAGTGGATTACCCTGCATAACGTCGCAAATACACATAATGTTAAGGATTATAGAAGTTGGGTTGCAGCTTCTCTTTTGACTTACATTGAAACCATGCAAACAAGAGCAGGTGGGCACGCCGTTGAGGACCTCGCATTTGGTATTTATGCCACACGGACTGGGATGGCATTGTTCCTCTGAAAAATAAACCCAATGACTCAAATATTTCCCTTAAATGGTATTTAGTTGGAGTTGAAAAAACATTGTATAATTCCATAACAACAATTTCCATTGTGTACCAAATTTCATCTATCTACATCAAATTATTTCACATATATGACGATTTAGATTTAGATTTTCTCTTATATATGTGGCATTGGCAACGTCTATTGCTTCTTATTTCTGCCGGTGTCCTTTATATATGTGCCAAATTTCAATTTCACCTAGAAAGGCAGGGCTATAGAAAACCCTGTACCCAATCCAAAACTGAATATTTTTTTGTTGCTTCAATATTTTGTATTCATTATGTAAGGATATCTCAAGAAAAACCAATTTTTTTTTTTAGCAAAAACCCTTGTTTGGCTGATCGTTCCTATGGCAGCTATATGTTATAGTAAACCGATATTTATAATATTCAGGAATATGATTGGATATTACTTAGAATTATCGAATCCAAAATTTGGTAGCGATATCTTTATAAACAAAAAAGTTTTTCTCAGTAAATGTTGTTTTTCGGCCGATCGTTCCTATGACAGCTAGATGATATAGCAAACCGATATACATAATTTTTAGATATGTGATTGGGCATTAGGTAAAACTTTAAACTTTAATTTAAATCCAGAATTTGGTAACGATATCTTGAAAAACAAAGCGGTTTTGGTTACTAAATATGGGTTTTCACCCGATCGTTCCTATGGCAGCTATATGTTAAAGGTTGAAAATCGAAAAAAAAAAATAAACTCGTTATGCCTATGGATTAGATAGAGTCTTAATGCCAAATTTGGTGATTGTAGGTCTAACAGTTTCCGAGATCCGTGCGTTCATACGGACAGACAGACAGACGGAAAGACGGACATGGCTAGATCGACTCGCCCTTCGATGCTGATCAAGAATATATATACTTTGTGGGGTCTGCCACGCCTCCTTCTACCTGTTACATACATTTGCACATTTTTTGGTAAAGGGTATACAAATTAACTTTGAATACTTCAAGAGACATAACGAATTTAAGTTTTCGCCTATATGGAGGGAGCCTAACCAC
>JBAMBQ010003196.1:0-14209 GCA_037044495.1 Stegana nigrithorax | reverse complement strand
TTGACAACGCAACAATAATAAGTATAAGAACAAGAACTAGAATAAACGAAATAACAACAAAAAGCTACGACATCGCGACGTCAACATTAGCCAGACAATAACAACTACAACGGAGACGACGACAACGACGACGATGACAACAACAGCAACGACAACAACAACAACGCAGACGACGACAGAAACAATGGTCATAACCACAACGACGAAATACGTGAAATTGCTTTGAATATGTATTTTTTGTTTCGTTCTGAATTCTTTCGACTTTCGTGTACGCAACGTAACGTTTTGCTTGTATTTTTTTCTATTTTCAGTTTTTCTATGTTGTTGTTATTGTTGCTCTTTTTGTTTAGCCTCATACGTATACGTTACGTGAGCAATGGGTATTGTGTGTGAATGAGTTAGCACGATTAGAATGGCTTCAACGTGGCTAAACTGTAACAGCAACAACGACAACAACAGCAGCAGCAGCAAAAACATTACAACAATAATGTTACGACATCAAAGCAATAACAACATACCTTCTGCACCGTTTTCAAATTTCCTTCATATTTTCCTTTTTTCTTTTTTGCTTTGTTTTTTTCTAAAAAGCTGAAACGCGTGCGGCGTGCAAAATACACATTGACGTTGAAATAAAATTTAACCAAAAAAATAAAAACAAACCAAAACAAGAAAAAAAAGAAGAATTATCATGTAAGATTCACATCATTGTCACTGACGATGATTTTGATTTACCGGCAACAGGAATACAACACCAGCAGCCCGTCATAAGCACCCACAAGACGATGTCAGCTAGCTCGTCTAAGCACCTTAATGCTTTAGCATGTTGTTTTTGTTGTTGTTGTTGTTGTTGTTGTTGTTGCTGTAGTTGTTGTCATTGCCGACGACGACGACAACGACAACGGCAACAACGACGTTGACATTAATGTTGTTGTCATTATTATTATTGTCGTTATGGTTGTTGTTGCTGCTTCTGTTGTTGTTGTTATTATTATTATTGTTGTTGTTGTTGTTATTGTTGTTGCCATCGTCGTCGACGTTTTGCCGTATCGAAGTCAGTTGCACAGCACGCCTTTCAGTGTTGTTTTTTAGTCTGCGACGTAAAGCAACGACAAGACAGACGCGTCGTACAGCAGCTGACACACAAGTAGCGTGCAAAGTAAGATGAGCGTGCGTGAAAGCTTGCGTGCGTGAGTGCGTGAGTGTATAAGTAAGTGATTGAGTGAATGAGTGAGTGAACGCTTGCGTGTACATTGTATATATGCAAATTTGTGTGTCGCTGTAAAACCATTAAACGTCATATAAATCGCATTTGAAAAAAATAAGTGATTTTTAAATTTACGCGCCTTCAAAATATAAGAAACAAATATACTAAAAACAAAATTCATTTTTATTGAAATAAAACAAAAATAAACGCCAAATTCAACGCATATATGTACCTATATACAAATATGTATGTAGGTATGCACATACACAGACACATAAGACTGACACCTTTTTTTCATTTATGCATATAAATACACATGCACACGGATATATGTATGTACATATGTTGCCTCATGTTTATGTACATATATATACACACATGTATTAAGAAATACATGGCAAACGACAAAAAAAAAACACAAAAAAAAATAAATAAAACTGAAAACAAGAACAAGAACAAAACCAAAATAAAAAGTATAAAAACCAATCAGCAATCAAAATCTTGACGTAGTCGCAGCCACAGCAACAACAACAAAAACGAAAAAAAACAACGAAGAATTTTTTACTTTCGCGGCAAAATATTAACAGCTGCTTTTATCAAAGGCAACCCCCCACCAAACCCACAAGACGCGCCACGCCTCAACTCACCTCACCTTACCTCACCACAGCTGGCAACACCCCAGACGCGTCGAACACAATATTAGCGTCATGCACAATTTTACGTCGTCGCTGTGTAGAGTCGCTGCAGCCGTCCGTAGTCGTTCTTGAGGTGTCAATGTAACCAAAAAAAAAAGCAAAAACGAAACGAAAATTATAAAACAAAAAGCAAATAAAATACGCAACATAATACACAATATTTATGCTAATAGTACAAGCAGCAATAACAAATAACGAGAAACAAAACAACAACAACCACAAGCAGATGTGTGTTAAACATTTGATTAATAAACAATAAAAACATATACAAGTAAGCAAGCAGGGGCAGAGAAATAATAATGTTTAAATCGGCGTTTAATCGGTGTAAAACAAAACCAAAGCACAGCACAGCACAGCAGACAGAATTTGCGCTGTTTCCTCTTGTGTTGGCAGAGCCCAGCAGTCGCGTATGCGTTGTGCGTTGTGGGTTAACGGCAAATCTAGTGCATAAAAGAAATGTTATACGTGAATGTTAGCCCAGGCAAGAAGAGCAACAATAACGTGTGCAGTGCAGCATTATCCGAAAACGTTTACATGATTTCCCAAACGTAACTCAATCGGCAGAGTGTCTGATTCAATGGCAACACTCTTCTATGCCTGTGTGTGTGTGTATGTGTGTGTGTGTAAGTGTGATTAAATGACTGCGTATATGCAAAGACTTGCCAGTTGCACATTTTTGCAATTTGTATGCAGTGCAGCGTCGTCGTCCAGCCATTGCTCTAAAATTGCATGCAATGTCAAGCCCCTCGAATTTCATCACAAGCTCAAATTAGAATTTACTTGCAGAGCCAACAACAGGTCTAACGAATGTTATGACAAAAAAAAAAACGATTAGTTTAAAAAAATTCATGTTTATTTATTAAACTTAATAATCCATACTATTTATCACCGATTAAACACTAATTTATCATTGTTTTTTTTTTTTTTTTTTTTTGTCATTTAATATGTCATAAGCTGGACTATCGGCTGAAATCCATTTGTGCGCGACTTTTACCCAGACCTGATTTATGAGGTGTTCACAATACATTTTAAACCGAATCGTTTCTTACACAGGGTTTAGCGCAGTCGGTAGAGTTTTTTATGGTTTAATCTAAGTATGACATATTAAATGATCCAATGGTTTTACCCCGAAGGGAAAGACTGTACTCTTTCTTTTTTTATGTTTTGTGATTTCTTACCGGGTTTCCCATCACAAATTTTGACAGTTTGCTTAAAACCACAAAGACTTTTGTTGGCTTTTTTTTCACACTAAACCGCGAGAGAACATAAGGCTTAAATTGCTTCAGTTTGATGCCTTGTTGCATGCATCTAATCATTTTAGACATGATTTGCTATCGTGTAGTAAATAAATTAACTTTAAACGTTGTATATCTTAGACACTTTAGAATGTCTATTTCTGTATCCCAATAAGAAGATAGAATAATATCATTTAAATTATTCCCAAAGCAACTGTCAAATGTATATTTTATTCGATTTTCGTGCTCGATGCATTTTTCAAATGTTTTGACTTAATGCAAGCGACAATCAACACAATGCAAACGTAAATTTAAAATAAAGAAAAATGCATGTTTACGACAAAAGTAAAAATGACTTAAATGATTTCGATTAAAATTGATTAAAGAGCAATGAAAGTTGCAGCTATCATGTGTGTGTGTGTTTGTGCTTGGTTCACTCATTGCATTAGAAGTACGCGCAACAACAACAACGGCACCGCAGCACAGTACACATGCACATGCTCATGCTAATGCGTTGTAAGTTACAACAAATAACAACAACGACAACAACAATTCAAAGCAACATTGTTTTTGCAACACTTTTGCATTGAGTTAAATCGCATCGGCAGTCTAGGAGCCGAGCTCAGATTTACGCGCGGGCTTGGTGTGGCGGCATTTGGACAATCGCTCAGTCACTCAAACGCACGCACACACACTCGCACAATCACAGAAAAAGTCACATTGATGACGAATGATGATGTCATGAAGCCTGTGACGTTTATTGCGCATTCGCATTGGCTTAGGTTTTTTTTTGTTTTTAATTGCTTTTTGTTATTACACTTGGCTTTTTGCATATTTTGTTATTATTTTTTTTAATTGGTTTGTTTTTACTTTTGGAAACAGCCTTAAGCCAACGTGCTCATGCATGTATGACTTCATCATGCTGATTCCGATGACGTTAGCTGTCTTTGTGCATTGCAGTGTGTGATGTATGATATTGGTGTTGTTGTTGCTTTTGTTGTTGTTGATAATGTTACTTGAGTTGAATATTGCTGTTATTAAACGCGGATCGTCAACACAATGAGCCACATACTCGTACATATGTATGTGTGTGTGTGCACTTCCGCATGCAGCTTGTCTGCACTCTATCAGACACTTAGCTCAGCGCATTATAAATTGTTAATGCATTTTATGCATGTGTGTGCATAAACATATGTGCAACAAAATAGCAAAGCCAACATGTGTCAAATAGCATGTAATAAGAACAATGACTCGTATTTTTTAAGCACGTTGTGCCACCATACAAAGTGTCTTTGCTATGGCAACAACAACAACAAAGAGCATTAACAACAATGACAAATGCCAACTAAGCATAGAAACCACACAAAAAAACCAAATGAAAGCTCATAATTTTCAATAAATTTCAAAGCCTAGTTTCAGCTTCAATAGCGTGGCTTATTCTTTTTTAAATACTTAAAAGATAATATGACAACTTTGCAGAGTGGCATAAGTTTGCAATAATCTGCGCTTCTACTTAAAGAGAAAAAAAATAATATAAGCCTAAGTCACAAAGCGTTTGGTAAGCTTCGATAGAACAGCTTTACTTCTGCCCATCCGCCCTAATCCAAACACTACACATCTCATCTCATCGCATCCCAACGCCCCACTGCCCCAGACACTGCTTAGGGCTCATGCTCATGCCTACGCTTGCGCTTACAGTTGCCAAAATTTATGCGCACTCCCGCTTTCCCGCATTCCTCACGGCACTATCGCGCCTGCATGTCAATACCGCATATAATGACATGCTAATATCCTTACGAAACATATGTCCCTGTCAGTTATGTTTTCCTTTATACAATTCCTTTTTCGGTGCGTTACTGTCTGCTAGCTTCCAAATGTATTCCGCTCATTGCTCTTCATAGCTGGCCAAAATGTACATACCCACTTACAAAAGTGTCCTGCGTTGAGACTTTGATTGACGTGTGCCTGCAGTCTTCTGTCGACGACGTTTGTGACGCGCCACGCTTCATTGCCATCAAATATTCGGCTGTAATGTCCTTACGCAAGCCTTTATTACACACAGTTTTGATATATGAATGTACATACCATACATACCATGCATACGAGCCCAACCTAATCCATAACGAAACACTTTTGCACGCCAATAGCGCAAAGTTTTCTTACCAATAATAGGTCATTAATATTAAAAATTCACTAACGCATACTTTCATAACTGTACTTTAATACTTTTTCTATACTGACCAAGCGAACTCAAAGAAACAAAAAACATTGAAACTTTAAAAGGGTCTCACCAACATGACAGCCTTATCCGGCCTTATATGAAAACTGTGTAAGGCAACACCCACACATAAGAAAAACAATTTATAAACTATTATTATGGGCAGTTCTGAGAAACCCATCTGACCGTGGGCTGACAGAAACTGTGCATTTTAAACAAAAACCGTCGATAGAAGTGAATATAGTTATGTAACTACCAACGCCTCGATCTGAATTTGATGAAAATACACATACATACACGGTGTGTTCATTAAGTAACCGAACTTCAAATTTAAATCATATGACACACAGCGCCATCTATTAAAGTTTGGTAGTGTTGAAAAGGTGCATTTTTCTTCTTTCGATCGCAGCAGCCTATTGGACGTATTTGATTGATTGTGTCGTTAAAAAAGAAAAACACACAAGGACCAAACATAAAGTTTTCTTCACTGAGACTTATGAAATGAGAAGGCAAGTGTATGGTGATGATTGCATGAGTCTTAGTCAAGTTTACACCTGGTTTAAGCGAATTTTAAGTGGCCGTGACGATTTAAATGATGATCCAAGACCTGAACGACCAGAAGCATCAAATCGTGCTGAGTTGGTGGAAAAAGTGCGTGAAATAATCGGTATCGATGCAAATTTCACTGCAAGAATGCTGGCAGAAGAATTAAATATATCATGCGGACCAATCTACAAAACTGACAAAATTAACTGAGGACTTGTACACAAGAAAGTCCTGTTCACATTTTGTTCCACATCAGCTAAACGAAGTCCAAAAAAGTTAAGGAATTTTTGATGAAAAAACCGATTTGTGTCATCGCCACCCTCCGTATTCGCCTGATCTATCACCCTGTGACTATTTTCTGTTCCCAAAACTGAAAACTACAATGAAAGGAGCTTTTTACGATGGCATTCCAGGCATTCAAGAAGCCGTGACGCAGGCACCCAAATAGGTCCTATTAAAACGTGCATAACTTTGTCAGCTGACGATGGAGGCAAGAAGAAAAACGCAGCTTTCCAACATGTGGTGATTTTGACTAAATATTCGGCGAAATAGTGCTGCTTTATAATAAATGTTGAAGCCTTGCACACTTACTTTATTATCACTTATCTTTGACCCATTGCAATTGTAGATCAAAAACAGAAACAAGGAAATTCATGCAAAACAAAAAAAAAAAACAGAAAAATGGGCTTGCGTTCGAATATAAACCAGAATGGTAGGATGGAATTTTTTTTTACCTTTTAATTCTAATAAGTGAAAAAACTGATTTTAATGCACAATAACACGCCATGATTGATTTTAAATATTAAATAATAAATACAGTAGACTTTACAAATTCGAATTGTCCAGAAATTCGTATCTGAAAATCTTAATACGTTGAACACTCTCAAATTCGAACTTTGGGTTCTATTTTACTGGGCAATCGGTCTGGCACTCCAACAGATGTGGTTCGAGCCATGTTGTCGGCAAAATTTTTTCATTTCATTCGACATATTAAAGTTTACGGAAATATACCATTAATTACATTTTTTATATTTTTAAATTGCGGCTGAAAAAGCTTAATAAATATCCATATTACTGCCTAAAATTTTCTTTACACATCTAAGTACTACACTATTATAGAATAATTTCTATTATTTACTTACGATTTATTCTATGACATATTAAATGATCCAATGTTTTTACCCCGAAAGAAAAAACTGTAGTATTTCCGAGTGAAATATTCACAAAAAACATGCAGCATTTTCGCCACTTCTTCTTCCGTCCAATTTTTGTTCGGGTTTTCTCTTTTAAATAATTTTTTAAATTTATTATTTTCCATTTTTTAGTTTTTTTTTGCAACTTTTGCGAACAGCTATTAGTATGCACTTTAGTCTGGCAAATTTATAGTCAGGGTATTTAGTCTAGCAACTTTACAAAAGTCGAGCATGAGCAAAAATATGCTCGACCATTTTGCTCATCCAACGATGCTTGAACATTTGCTCAAGACTCTGAACACCCCTATTGTCTCTGGAAAGTATAGTTCAAATATTAAAGAAACTTGATGACGGCGAAGTTTTCGATGCTATGCCAGTTATTTCACATACGAAAACGATGAAAAGCATTCAAAATTTAATAAATTGGTACAAAAATAACTATTCTTTTCCAACTGATCACATGACAAATTTGTTAACCCTCCGTAATTTACTTTCCCATAACTAACAAAACCGAAAAGGTAAACAAACATAACTAAATACTTTAAACAATAAAAAGTAATATTAGCATTACTAATACAATTTTCGCTTTTTTTTTACGTGAATAAAAAAAACCAAGTGGTTCTAATTTGTAAGCGTCTACTGTACTCTCTTATTATATTCGGCTTCCTGCCGGACACCAAATACTAATCGAATATTCGTTGCAGCTCTAGTACACACATACATAAATATGTATGTAAATGCCATTTTTTATTCTTCTGCGTCTTCTTCTTTAATTGTTAAATGGCCCAAATTTTGACTGTTTGAGTGACGAGCTTAAAAATCAAACCAATAAAACATTATAATTGCAAAAGCATTTTGTATGCAGCTAGGCAATTTAAATATTTGTGTTGTTGTTGTTGTTGCGATTGTCTCACGTTGTTGTTCCGACGGAAAAACCAAAAATTGTATTTATTTACTAAGCTATTTATTTATCACGCTAAAGATGTGTTATCACACGCGCTTTTATGGGTTTTTCTTGTTTGTTTTTTGGTTTTTGTTTTTACTTCGCTTAAATTTATGCAAAACAAAAAAAAAATAAATAAATAAATAAATAACGACACCCTTACGCTCGGGTATGACGGTCTGTTGGCGTGTGGATTCGCTGCTGCGCAGCTCAAATGACATAACGATAAACATAGCATACATAGCAACTTTTATCTGCATACGTATGTAAATAATGAGCAAATGATAAACTTAACTAACGCAATGTGCTGCGGCGAGTATAAGACACAACAAATCGAAATGTGGGCCGAAGGGGAACGAGAGGGAATGTTAGAAACTGTTGGGGAAGGCGTGTCACGTATACTAACCATTTTAAAACGATTATACATTGATTTTTTGTTTTTGTTATCGTCGTTTTGTTGTTGTTGTATTTAAAGCGAAGGACACTTCAAGCAAATTGTCGGTAATTATAAATAAATGAACAGCAAATGGAAAATTGGTTATTTAATGGGTTCACAACGTAGGAACGCCTGTACGTTGTTATTCTTGTTCTTGTTGTTGTTATTGTCGTTGCCGATATAGCATGCAACAACGGTAACTAACTAAACTAGCCAACACGTGTGGCCCTGTGCGCCATAGTGTCTGCACTGCCTGCTATACACATGTAAGTTTATTAGACAGCGTGTCTATGGCTACGACAACAGCCACAACAACAACAATAATAACAAAATTGCCACATTGAATTTCGCAAACACACAATGCAGTTGTTGCATGCCTGAACCCAGCTAAATACCGCACTAGGTTAAGTGTAAGTGCGACGTTACTTTGATCACCAAAGAGAATATGCCAGCAAGACTTAAAAAAAGCATTTTGGCAATCAATTTTAAATTAAAGAACTTTTAACATTTGTATATACATAATATGTAATATAGGAAAAAAAACTATATAGATACATACACATATGTATGTAGATAAATATTGAAATAAGTAACGCAAAATAATCATAACGCTTACCCAAAACGCAACTGAATGAATATATATTTATGTATATACATATATGAATGTACATTCATATATATATGTAAATGTTTGGATGTTGATAAATCCTAATATACCAGCATCATTTAAGCACAACAAAACGCAAAAATTCCGTCGTCTTCAAAAATTTACATACGCCACAAAAGCGCAACAAATATGTACGAGTAACCTTGAACTTGGAAAACTTTTTAAGCCGGTAGTTTTTTTTTTTTGCTATTGTTGTTATGATTGCTTTAATAAAAGCATAGGCATAATTTATGCACACAACTTAATTCATTACTTCAAGAAGACGGAGTCTATGTCAAAACACAAAAAAAAATCGAAACATGGGTCTAATAAAAGAATAGTAACAAACAAAAACCCAATTAAAAAATAAACAATAACGGCACTTCAAAGCGCGCCAACTGAAAAAAGAGATAGCATAGATGAAAATATGCTGGTGTCTGCTTTATGGTGCATTCAAGCAAGACAACCATACTATTGGCACAAATCACCAATAACAGAGTTGCCGTCAAAGCACGTTTCGCATTCGAATCATGTTGCGACAACACTACAAACACAGCTGTGCAGTAAAACCGAGTTACCAAAAAATTTTGTAAATGTAAAGCAATTCTATTTTTTTACTTTTTTCGACAATCTACATGTAAAATTCAATTGTTGACAAGACTAAATAATCGTTAAAAACACATACACTTTATAATCCGCATGTAACTCTGACGAGCAGTTGATAATTTTTGATGCAGATTGTATTAGTGCGAGCGAACCAGAGTTATATGTATATATGCTAACAAAAAGCATTGCTTCATCCTCGCACCACAAGGTGTAGCGAGATGGACAAAGGGTTGTCAGCATATGAAACTCAAATGTTTGACCATTCATGCGATGGTTTTTAATATGGAAGGCTAAGATGCACAACAATCGAAAGCAGGTTTTTGCGTTGTTCAGTACTACTTTTGTAGTGTTATGGGCAGAACATTGACATAATTAGAGTATTATTGATCATTTCGTATGCATGCGCAAGTTTCATTTTGCGAGTAAAGTAAATGGTAAAATTGGTGATTTTGCATTTGATGCACACAATTCTTACTTTTAAACAAATGAGACTCGCCAGGACAACTCTATGCCTTGTTGTGCAATCGAGCGGGACCACTCTAGTGTCAAAAAATTTTGCCTACAAAAACAAATTAATATGCAAACGTCAAATTCAAATTGTTGCCATCGAAGATCTATGAAGGTAACATTTTTTGAAATGAGAGCGTATGGTAAATATCAGCTGTTTTTCATAAGCACAGAGTCGGTGTGGGCTGCTATCCTTCTATTTTGAAATTTTCGTGATTTTCGTGCCAGCAAAATAAAGAAGAAGACGAATAGTGGAATAAAAACCTTTGCCATCAGGTTAGGAGCAAGAAACGTAAGAGACCGATGTCTCATCAGTCACTCTCTGACCGCCGTTGGTATCGTGCGTCGATTGTGTGTGTATGTGCATGCGCGTCTCTACTAAGTTGCAATTTGCAAAACAAATGCTGTACGATAAATAATCTCACACACCGAAGAAAATTATAGTTTAGCATATGCATATATTTAATACAGGCATTATACAAAATGGCTGACAATGACGAATATAGCAAAATGCACGCGGTACAACCAAACAAAATAAAACTGACCTGTTTATAATATCATATTGCATGAACGAAATACATACGTGTCATACGTTAGTTTGGTGCGCGCAAAACAATTAAATTCTTATAATTCTTCAGTTAATTGTGCTACGCATCAAATTACAAAATCAATAGCATAGGGCAATCAAAAAAATGTAAGCAATAGCAACAACTACTTATCTATAACGTCATACAGTCGCTCGTTCGTTCGTTGCCTCGCTACGTAAACGAGTGACACACAGTGTGCATGCAACAATAATTCACAGACGAATAAACATTATATTCTGTATGCTTGCGGTGTGTTATTACCCTTTTTGTTTTAACAACAAGAAAATATTTAAATTTCTGTATATGTGTTCAAACTGTAAATATTGGTAAAGTTTGATATATGTGTTACCTACTCCTAATTTTTGTTCTCTATCGACTAAATGCTTCAAAATGTATAATTCTTGCACAACTTAAATGCTTGTTTTAGAAATACAGTTTGTTCAACAATTTGCGGTAATTTTTTCAATATTATTTTGCACAAAGAGCAACACTGTGCGACGTAGTCATCGTCGACGACAACAGCTAGTGTGCGCTCGCTCGCACATAAGCGCGTATACACTTGTGTGGCACTCTTCACACCCAAGCATTGACTGGACGCATTTGACACTTTGTTTACAATTGCCAGTCAGCCAGCTCAAGAGAGAGCACGATGTCGAACAAACGAATGAACGTTAAAACGTAAAAAAAAGCAGAAGCAAAAACAACAATAATAATAATACGTTTTTAGTGATGTCATCAGCGAGTAAGTTTTTTTCCAACAAAAAGTCAGAGGAGTTGCAGTCATACATTTGTGTGGCGCGTTATCGTAAATTTTTAAGTGTTTGCGCTCAACAATTTTTTTTTTCGTTACCGCAAATTGAATGTAAAGTGTGTGAAAAGTAATTGTTCAAAGTAATGCAATGAAAAAAAAAAAATATACATACAAGTGGTTCAATTCTTTGGATATTTTCCTGCTGCCATTGTCATCATCATCCTTTTTTTTATCAGTTTGTACTGCACTCAGCTGGTTTTTATGAAGCAAAAACAACAACAGCAGCGACAACGTTGACTAAAACACGTTGGCAACGCAACTTACATTATTTACGAATACCAAAAAAAAAGAAAGAACTAAATTAAAACTAAATAAATGCAAAGGTTTAACGCAACAATTTAACATATTAATAAACAAAAGTTTTCCTAAAAAATGTTCTCAATCAAACAACAACAGTAATATTTTGCCGCTCTTTTTTCCATATTAAATTATTGTACGCACAATCTTGTCGAATAGAAAATTAGTGTAGCCAACCAAACATGGCATCAAAAATTTATGAGTTAAAGAAAAAGAAAAAAATTAAGAACAACAAAAAGTACAGAAGTGTAAAAATAATAAATATACAAAAATTACGTCACTATCGCGGTTTTCAAAATACGGTAACAGCAATAGCAACAACAACAACAGTTAGGCAGCTGGCGACGACAGCAAGCGAAACACAAAAACAAACAAACAAACATAGAAAAAGGCAATAAAAAAAGAAAAAACGAAAAAGCAAAAAACACTTGGCGCGCTAATAATGTTGCTGGCAACGCAACATAACGCAACGAGTTGACGTCGGCATAAGATTGAGCTGGCGCAGCAAATCGCGCGTCTTACTTACGTCATGACGTCATTGCATAAAAATACAAAAATAACGTAAAAATGCATGTAGCATAAAAAAGCGAGCAAGCAAACGACCGAACGAGCGAACAAACTAACAAAATCATGTTTTATTATATTTTTTCGTTGATTGCAGCGGGATGCAGGAGTGCATTGTGTTGTATGTTGTGTATTATACTTATATGAAAATGTGTGAGTGTGGCTGTCTGTGTGTTGCGCGCGCATTTCTTGTCATTCAAATGCCGCAATAATGCACCGTGCATTTGGCTTTGTTGTGATTGTTCGCTAGTTTTGCTTATTCTTCCACTCGTTCATTGTGAGTTTGATTTGCGCTTTTGTTGTTCTTACCGTCATCTGTGTCGCTGTCGTTGCCGTGGCTGATGTCGCTATTCTTCTTCTTATTATTGTCGTTGTCGTTATTTGTTGCAGGCACAGTGCGACGTTGCTTTCAGCTGTTCAGCTGTTGTCGTCGTTGCTCTTTGGGGTTGCTGTTTATGTGTACTTCGCGCACATTTGTTGCGCGCATCAACAGAAATGTCAGCATCAACAACAACAACAACAAACACAACTATGCGATTGAATTAGTGTTATAACGATAGCATATTACAACAACAACATCAACAATATCACGCGCCGGCTTACAGTTTCTTTCTTGTTATACTATTCTACTGTGAATACAAATCATCACGACATTACCTGCTGCAACATCATGACTTCTGGCACAAATGTATGCCACATAGCCAAAACTGTTAACCAGAACTGAAGTACACACATCGGTTACAAATGCACAAAATGTTATAATTCATTTCTAAAGTGCAGAGTTACTATTTAAAAAAGTGTTAATAAGTTTAAACAGTTATTTCGAAAAGTCTGTTAAGCCATGATGTTTGCTCAGTCAACTCGTGTGACACACACGAGGCAATCGCCATTATCGTAGTAAACGTTGATGCACTAACGTAGCATGGAGCGCACGACAACGTTGCAATGCCTTCTGAAACTGCATTGTGTGATATCCAGACTGAAGTGCGCGGAGTGACTGTAGCGGCAAATATGCGATTTATGCTTCCCATAAGCAAAGCGTAGTCACACGTGGTATGTGTTAAAACGTGTGCTCTCCCCTCTTCCCCACTTGAATTGCTACATTATACATAACATGAAGGGCGACGTTGCAAGTTACTTTAAGTTAAATTGGGTTCACTGTGATAAATTGTGTGTTCATGCCAATGGGGCATTTACAGCACTCGAGTCCACTCCACATAGACAACACTGTAATTATTACAGGGAATTTAACATCTTACATTTCTAATGATTTCTTTTTCTTATTTTCTCGTTTCGCAAGTGTCTGACGAACCCAAAAGATTTGTGTTGTTTTTCGAACTTTTGCATGCAATTGAAATGTTTCCTTGAATTGTGGTAAAAGTCAATTGACACTGTCGCTGTTATTGTTATTGTTGCTGTTGACTTTGTGTTGCTTTAAGTACGCAATGCTGAACACACCTCAATGTTGCACATGCTCATACATACACACACAGGCAACTAAGTAAGTACATGCATATGTACGTGTGTCTGTGTAATAATTGGTCCCCGAGGGTTAGATAAATAGTAAAACTTACCTAGACACAGGCCGTGTAATAAAATGCACTGCAAAAAAAACCAAAGATAAAAATTACTCATACGTCAGTTGTGCTTTATGGTCGTCATTAAAACTGAGTCGCCCTGTTTTAGCAACACGCAATCCAACGAAGTACGTACATAACATA